>SNQN01000861.1:0-21474 GCA_008642245.1 Bassia scoparia | reverse complement strand
TAAGCGGGGCAGCAATTTGGCCCAAGCCGGCCTAAAGCTTGACCCGTCACTTATACAGTCAAGATATGTTGCTTTAGTTAGTTCTTTGAATGAGCCTAAGAAATGGGAACTAAATTATTATATATCCCGGAAATAGTATATTTGTTGCAGACTTGAAAAGATTAGTTATGTTCATTTTTTTTTTCCAAAAATATGAAAGACAGAAGGTCTAGTTTAAAAAACAGCAGTAAACAGATTAACAGAAGAACTGTATATATACAATGTACATTTCATGTTGTGATTGGAGCAACACGAAACTGATTAACGACAGCATTCCTAAGTTTACCCATCAACTGATTAGATTAGAGCTGTTCTGCGACCGAATTTGTTAGTTTTAGGCTGGAACAAAGAGCTAAGCATAGCCTCCAAGTTTGATACAGAGTACTTGACATATTTTCCGGGACTAGAACCATTTTCCACCAGGTAACCGTAGTTGTGAACATAAACCTGTATGTAGGAACAACTGCATGAACTATAAGTTGGCATGCTTTCTCCCTCAATGCGTAGTCCATCACTACCCAATCGGATTGCTTCTTATAATTTCTTCGAATGTGTCATTGAACTCTCGAAACCTCTTCTTCACTGCTTCTTGGTACTAATTCTCCGGAGGAGAATATATATAGATCTTCTTCACTAGAATAGCCAGTAGCTTTCCCCAGCTATTTTAGGTACGCTTGAGCGTAGTTTTGCATTTTCTGCTTGTGTCCATTCACCGACTTTTCTCCCATGAGATCGCCAAAAACTACTGTCCCCTGCAATATTTCATACAGGTACAGGTAATTGTTCATCAGGAAGAAGTAGGACAGAGAAGTGTCCTCAAAGGTCTTTGACCATGTCTCTARGTTAAGCTCCAGGGAATTCAGTATGTTTAAGAACTCTTCTCGGAGGATTCCATTGTGCGGTGTTTTCTTACTCCAAATTTGATGAATGGAGAGGACTTGCGAGAGGATTGGCCTGTGGTTGTCCTCGAGGAGCATGACACAGTAGTTAGTGACAAAGGTGACCAACCGAGGGACACTACCATCTGAAGGAGGCGCCATGCTGTACCTTTGGACCTCAACTTGAAGGGAGAGTTCCTTGAAAATCTCACATGCTCCTTCAACTACGCGTCTGATGAGGTCTCGCGTAAGATTTTGAATCTCCACACATGCTTTTGAGCTGAAGAGCATGTTGAAGTCTGACCTCACATTGTCCAAGACTGCAAACATGTCTAGCAACTTMAGAAGCTTTATGGCATCTTTTTTGGCCTCAGTGATTCTAGTGCCAAATCCGASAAGTTCTAAGAACCCTGACTGAGCTGTGATTTTCGCAAAGCATCCATAAGAAWGTTCTGTGCCAAACTTATCAAAGACGCGTTTGCAAAGTTCATGCTCCGCTTGAATTATATGCTTCAAACCAAACTCCATATGTTCACCCCATTGGACTGTWTGATCTTCAAACTTTTGTATGGAATCTGATTCTGAAATTTCTACTTCAAGGTAACTCAAATTAAGGGCTTGTAAGGCTGCCCTTGCATTTGAGCTCCTCGCATCAACAAAGATAGTCTTGCAGTTCTCAAGCCTATCATTGGCCTGTAATCTTTCGATAATGGCTTGTAGTTTTTGAACCATTTKCTCTGTGAACGAATYACAGGGATTCTCCTTCACCAGCTGCCTGAACGCAAGCTCTATCCTGTTRAATGCATCACTTAGAACTCCTCCTTTGAGCTTAGCACGCGCCTCTGTGGCCTTGAGCTCCGAAAGAACCCTCAATGATCTTTTCACATTAAATATATACTTATCATCAGCCGTCTCACTTTCATCTAAGAGCTTCACTATATCCTCCATCCACTGGACTGCTAACTCACAATTGTCAGACARRAACACCAGAGCCTCTTCGAATTGCTTCACTGYTGACAAGTAACCTATGATATCGCCTCCTCTGGGACCCGACATAACCGAGTTCTCAAGCCCACGAACTGAATCATTTATCTTTAAAACTGCTGCAACCGGCCCAAAAGCTCTGTCCACATGCTCTCCCACAGCAGAAACAGTGGATTTGCGGGTGTAAGTAGAGCGAAGCTCAGTTGAAAACAATGGCAAGTTTTGGTTTATCTTTTGTAATCTTGAGTTAGTTTGGACCATCAATCTGAGTACTCAAAGTTTTGGATTTCTCAAGGTTGGTCTCTTAACACTGCCTGGCTGCTAAGAGCTTGTCCTGTTGCTGTCAGCCCCGTTTATCGAATCAGCAACATAATCATATGGAGTGATGTTTGAGTTAGCTCTGACTATTCCAGAGTTCTGAACATATCAAGAAATAAGCAAAGTTAAGCAACTTTGTTGTGCTTGAAGTTGGGAGTTGAGAAATCAGTATCTATCTTTCACCAAACTTTACAAATAGTAAGTCAGCTGAAGGGATTTACCAGCAGATTCTAAACAAACATATCCTTGCTTTCGGGCAAGATTCTCACTCAACACTCAACAAACCACTTACTTGAGGAATTATCTCTAATCAAAACGTTCACAATTCCTAAAATAAGTTCATGATATGATATAAAAAACCATCAGATTACTTGCAAGAATATTCAGATCCTATGTGGAAGACGCGCAGTGGCACGATCTGACGTCGATTGGACAGATTTAATTATGCAGATTAACTTAAAACAGGCACAGGGAAGTTTTCATGCAGCCAAAAAAAAGAATTAAAGAAAGGGAAAGTTTTGACTTAGCTTTTCTGGCAAGTTTATATACTACTTGGTTTTGGTAATGATCCTGTTGTCTTCAGTAACAAGTAAATTAACCAGAACTATCAATTTTTCGAACCATAACTGCAGTTCACCAATCCCAACCACTGGAAATAACCAAGCGACTGCAACAATTCCTTTGTTAACAGGATAAACAGAATAAGCCACTTTCTTGATTTTCGTGTATATAATATTATTCATAATTACATCTGAAAAGCAAATGATATATTCATAACAAGAATAAGTAAATTCGAAAAATATATATACTTCTACTTCTGATGTCAACTCACCAGGTGACTGGTTGAGGGTATAATGTAATCGATCGGCCGAATTTTGGAGTAGCGTTAAGCATATTGAAGAAACGCATAAACTGTGGCAAAATCTGAGACAAGTGAGACATAGAATGGAGGAGCAGCTTAAAGTTAAGTTCCTGGCCGAATGGTCTGAGACTTCCCGCAACATACCCGCTGGTTGCTTCAATCACATGAACAACATTGTGTTACCTTAACTTGTATTATGAGGTGAAACATTTGTTGCTTAATTAGCATGACATCATGCCTCAAAATGCCGCAGCATAAATGTTCCTGCTGATTTTCAAATTTTTTACAGAGAGAATAATGGGAAAACGAGTTATCTGTATCAAGATGTCTATGAACGACACGTTTAAAAGAAAAAGATGAGTAGATGACAATGGAAAAGATAAAAGATTAAACAGCTAGTCATATAACCTCGAGGAGAGGTCTACATTGTACAAAATATTCCTCAGTCAAAAGCACGGAATGGGGTAAAACACAAGGTATACATCTCAAGAGTTACAGAAATCGAATATCTGCTGTAAGCTGAACTTTCCGAAATAGGGAAACTGAAAATACAAAAATTAACACTAGGAAAAACAAAAATCTCCCTCTCTTAAAAAACAAAGTCCGTATAAGGATAATGCAACGGTCATGCTAGTAGACATGACACAATGAATAATTGGTGAAGCATGAACAGGGAAACTCATAAACGCAATGACGAAAATACAGTTGATCAACCGCTCCTTCTGTTTTAGTGTGATCTTATCGCCAAGACTGAGGGCAATGCCTTGTTTGTTACTCCTTATTCTGATGTAACGCTGAGCTTCCCATCTGATGTTTCTCGACAGCTCCACATTCACAAAGCATCCTCACCGAAGACACTTTTAGCATATAGGTTGCAGCAAGGATCGCACACTCTCCTTCCAAGGCGAATCTGTATTCAAACCATGCCAAATTTATAAATAAAGTTTTTAAAAAAAAAAACAAATGGAGATGCATCAATGATCTAATAACAAGATGGAAAATTAAAACAAACGAACAACAGAATATCAGCAATATAACACGTTTACAGATTATTAATTTTCCACTCTTTACAAAAATTAATAGAATAATCAAATAAGTTCCTACTTACAAAAAGTGTAGTCCATTAGTGATCAGTGCAGTTAGACTTACTGGAAATACCATGCAAGTACCTGACAACCTGTATATGATTATATTTTGTCTAGCGTGGAATAAATGTAGTCATAGGCGTAAATTTTGCACTTCTCGTCTGGATGTCTGAAGTTTGTGCTAAGTTAAAAATTTAACAGCACCCCTGGGAAAGATGGAGTATAAGAGGTCTAAACGGAAACCTATTTAACATCAAGCTGAAACCACCATTGGCTTTATATAAACTAATAAAAGAGCCTTAGATTTAGTTGGGCTGCAACAAAGACAATCACAATGAGATGATTCTTCTAAATGACTAAGCGGCAAGAAATAAAACTCCATACATGATGATTAAGAGTCGTGCAACGTGATAAAGCTAGCATAATACCTCCTTACTAAAGAAATACTAAAATCAACACTTCAGTAGAGTACAGCTATTCAAATAAATAATATAGTACGATACGCACATGGAAAACCACAGTGAATGCTGTAATAGCTATTTAAGATACTTAAAATATAACTTTGCGAACACTGCGAGAAACATCAATCTAGGGATCTCAGGACTGCCTGCGAGTGAGAGATTTAACAAAAATTATAATGACTAAATAGCTCAAATTAACAAAACCTAGAATATATTCGTCTTCCTTATGCGCCTAACGTGTAGCGTGGTCTAATAATTTTTAAGTCTCTGGAGCTATCAGGAATAATAGATACATCATTAGTAGCTACATGACATGAAACTGTTTATAATGCAAATCCATAGAACTTAGTAGAGAGAAACGATTCCAGAACAACTCGCTCTTGCCTCGTGAGTCGATAGCAATGTGGGTTTCTAAAGTTGTCAAAGAGTCCTTTGGGGCCATCTATAAAATACATGCTATTAGTGATGGATAAATAGTGATAAAGAAGTCATTCTGCATAGAGCTTGTGGGCTATATAAGCTTCCTCCCAGAACACTATAGTGTCTATTTAATGTTTTTCTCCATTCCACTTGGCATGCTGAAATGAGGAGTATATAATTTTAAAAACTCAGAGCATCAGAATAAAAAGAGCACGACACAAACAATATAATCTACCCCCTCCAACAATAAGAATGAAAAGAAAAGAAAGTAAGTCCATAACGCAAGCTAAATGAATTCCAGTTTCTTCACATCCTATATATAACTATTAATATCAGCAAAGTCAATGGATATCGGCAACAAATATCCTCTAAAGACCTACGCAGTAGCTTTACTTCTTAGACGCAACAGAACTTACAAATTCTTACGAGAATTCGATTCTAATATACTCCTGTATAGTGCTCAATCATATGTCTATTTATTATCTACTAATCATCAATCTAAACTGATAGAGATTAACCCTCTCAAATAGGCGGGGACACTAAACAAAAGTTGGGCTACGCTTTGCTGAGGACTTCTCTATCGAATATTGATTTGGAACCGTGAAAGATATATCGACTGGAGTCTATCAACATACCCGAAGTGATCACTTCTATATGGAATTGCATCACCCCAGATCAACCCTCTCAAAAACCCTTGTCTTGATTGAGTCAATGATCAATATAGCAGTGTTTAAAATCCTAGTTCCTTCACGTTTGGTTTAATCCCTAGAATGGTTATCGTCTGCTCAAAACTATTAGTTACACACATACATCTCTCCACTGAAACACATATAATCAGATAAACTATGTTATGTCTAATACGATACACATGAAAAATAATTCGCTTCTTTGTCATCAGATTATCATCATGATACAACACTCTCTCAATTTATACCTAGCGCATACTTTACAAGAAATATTTGTAAATCCGCGTAACACCTTATAATTATAAATTATCTCACCCCAAACAAAAGAGCATACTAAATGAAAATTAGTCAATACATTAACCAACTTATAAAAGTTTAGTAAAACAAATATATATTTTCACATACCGCGCAAACACTACTGGCAAAAACAAACACCCCTCCGACAAACACTCAAGCACTAAGTCTATCACTAAGTTTGTCTGGGGGCCGGGTGTGGTGTGGACATACTGCACAGCCCATGCTGCCAGGCTGAAAACACCCAGCACAAAAAGGAGGGAAAATAACTGAATCAAGAAACAGCAGTGAGTAGCTCAAAGGCAAACGGCAGCAGATGTGGGTTTGCTGCAGTCCATGTATGTTACACTTGGACTATGTCAGCAGTTGCCAGGGGTGACAATGGTAAGAAATTGGAGAGTAGGTTGCAAGCGGGAGAATTAGGTGCGGTGGCGAGCCGCGTCTCTTCTATCTCATTTCTCTTCTTTTTAAATATAGAATACTATATGCCCTATTTGTCAATCCTCACAAAACTCATACTACAAGAGCAATGGAAAATTGAGAGTTTGAGAAAGTGCCATGTGCTGAAGTGGTCGAGCCAGTTGTGTCGTGATCTTCATGCAACACATAAGCGTTAATATTTTGTGCAGATCCGGCATTAAGTATTGAGGTATCCATCTAGAAATATTATCAACCACACAATAAAATTAGAGAGTAATGTGATTTCTACAGATCGACATCTCTCAATCACTCCATTCATATCAAGAATTTAGCCCAACCAAACAAGATCTCTGAAAATCACAATAATGTCCAGATAACAAGACTGAATTAACTTATTATACCTCACAATATACAACATGCGGAAGTACACAAAAATATAAAAGATACGTATTGAATAGACCTATGTACAGCTTAGTTCTAATAAGCATTCGTGCCTGGGAGTGATAAGGCATTCATTATATATGCGAGGTCCACTATATCACCATAAGTCTTTAAGCTGGACAATGAAAATACAATCTTCAAACTGTCATTCTAGGAGAGCAAATTCCCAAAATCACAGGTCTCTCAGATCAACGGATAAACACATTTCAGATGTAAATCTGAATGTACACAAGCAAAAAATCATCACATGTCAACTACCATACCAGTTCACAAATAGCTCTCAAAGTTACATTCACAGAGACGATTTTATCATGACATTACAGATTTTTAAGAGAGAATCAACGAAGCTACTTCACAATCTGAAAAACCACTTTGATAGACTAAATTAAAAAGAACCTAAAACCATAACAGACCTATAACCTGTGTTTCCCATCATCAATACATCTCAGACCTCAACACAAACATCAGCATCTGATAGACAGACATTTATTGCAAGCAAATCAAAGGTTTAGCAGACTTCTAAAAAAATGTAATCCATTATGTCAATGTGAATATCGTTACTAATAAATATAAATAAATAAATAAAATAAAAAAGGAGTCTTACAACAACGTTGCGTTCCACGAACACATCCTTTGAAATCTTAGTTTCTATCGCCCACAAAACGGTAAATGTTCTCACCAAACTATCAACTGTAGCGATGCGATAAAACACGACTGATCCTTAGTGTATAGACGTGGGCGTAATTGTCGACGTCCACACAAGCGCTTCTGATTCTCGTGCGCAGCCGCGTAACCTCATCTATTCTGTTCCTCTAGTGTCGGACGCTAGTCTACAAGTTTTAACTGTTATCCACCCTATCTTCCCTTTCACGGCCGTGTTGCCAATTCCAAGATAAGTTTGATCTAGCCATTTACCAATTTCAACTAATTGTTCATAAATGAATATTTAACTTACTTCCATCTTTTTCCAATTACACACGCTAACTTATAGTATTTTCTGGGTCTTATGACCTGACTTTAGCTGTGACATTATAGCTAGTTCACATTTCTTCATCCACACGTTCAAACGTTTATTGTTCAGCTACAAAAAATCCTTGGGAGATATGTATTTTTAGATTCTTGAAGCAAAGGATGTAATCATTTTCAACTACGAGGGCCACTTTTCAAGCTTTTTTATCTCAAAACTACTCAATCATTGTCCTTTGGACTACAATCCCGCTCTTTTCAGCACAACGCATATCAAAGAAGATATCAACTGAACTTCATCTTCCAATTCCGAAGTGTTATGAACTCCTATTAACCTCTAGAAAGAGAAAGTAAGCAAACCGAAAACAAAATACAAAACACACACCCACACACCCCTACGCACTTTAAATAATCAAATAGAGACACAAAGAAGAAGCTAAAAATTTTTATGGTTGACTCTATGAAAGTACTGTATACTTCTGCTAAAATAATAAACAAAGAACTTATCTAAAATAGATATTTGAAAATCTCAAATGTGCACAATTAAGCAGAAACACTACAAAAAGTAAATAGAGAGCGCTAACTTGAACCATAAAATGCAACTAGTGAGCTTAGCTATCACTCACAAACAATACACAGCACAAATAACTTCCGCGAAAGTTTTCATAGCAACAGCAATTGTTTAATCTACAACAAAGAAATGCATTGCAAGAATGCAATGCAAAAAAGAAGTATAACAAACACACATTATGATGTATCTCACAACATTCGCAAAAATGTGCCGAGCACATAATGGTCGTCCACTGTTAAACAATGTCCCTGACTACTAATAGTGACTCAACATTCGATGCGAATGTGAGTACAAGGCCGTAAAAGGCTTAACAGAACTAGCAAAACAAGTACCTTGGAGTGTGAACTACTTTTAAGTTTATACCATCAGTGGATTGCAGCATATATGCGAAAAGACAATAACAACAACATAAAATACAAAGAAAATACTACTGCTACTTAGGAATTCTCGCACAATAGACAAATCCTCATAGCTATTCCCAAAAGCAATAACTGCCACTCATGAATAAGGATTTAAAAATTTCAAGAATGTAATATCAAAACGTGAACCTTTCCTGCCGTCTTGCAAAAACTTTTACACTAGAATAGTCATATATAGAAATCATTGCAGGTTATAAATGAGCGATATGATGAGAATACTATGTGTGCTCGTGTGGCCTCTCTCTTCTCCTCAAGAGTATTGTCAACGACACTGATCTTGTCGTGACACTGAAGTCTATGTGTAAAAGCCAAAAGATGGGCCTTTCTTTGCCTACAACACTGAAGCCAATAATTTTCTAGAGTCCTTCACTCACGCCTGACCGTATTGCACAATGAGTACTAAGGGATGCCATTCTATTATGCTGGCGTATTCTATCGTAGGAAAAGACGATCAAATAAAATACCAAAAATGAGAAGAAAGGAGCTGAGTTAAGAGGATTGAAGAACAGATTTTGCGGTGATATGCCCCAGCTTAATCATGAACCAGTACTATAATGGCCGTTTGGTTAATGCCGCTGTTCACGGTTCAGTCTTGGATGTTGAACCTCCTCCAACCTCATAAAACGATGTTTATTTGATAATAAGACTAGAGAAATCATAGCATTAAGTGCATTGGCAACATCCTCACACTAAGGAAAAACGTCGCCAGAGCTTTAAATAATGAATTAAAGTAGCAGCGACCTCATGTATGTTATTGCCTTAATTTTGGAGTTAGATATAAAGTCTGTATTTTAGCTTGAACTCTAAGGCAAAGCGGCTTGGAGAGCTATTTTTGTGAAGCTACGTTTCTCTTATTGCGCAGGAGGCTGCACTTTGGTACGATCTTGCATGAGTTCCCTCTGCAAATGACCTCTCTTTGTTCTCTTTTTTGTCTAGTATATCTGAGCTTTTTTGATCTCTTCCGTTGATCTATCGTCAATCTGGCTAGTGCTGTGTGCAGCTTGGACATCACCTGGTCCCATTCTCTCTTTAGACTCTCATGTTGTGTGGCGAAGTGTAAAAAGAGTTCTCCAAGCATTGACTGTATTGGTTGCATTTCTTACCTACGTTCTCAACTTGAAGCGTTGCGAAAGACAATAACTCCCCACAGACTCCTTCCGTAGCACAGGAACAAAAAACTCTTGCAGGCTATAGTGGACGACTCTTGATGAAAGTCGATAATACATAAGAAAGCAAACCTCACTTTTGTAGTCCATGCATGAGACTACGCGCGTGTCGAGTACTTTTGGCGTTTATTATGATATATCAATGTAGTCTCCCGCAAGCACATATCTCTGTACCATCATGACATCCATAGCTTAAGCAACGGACTTGGTATCTACCACTAGAGTCATAAAATCCATCAGTTCACAATGAGACAACTGTGCTTCTATCACCCTCTTGGAATTTTCAACTGACGCATCTCAATGTCTTGCAGGATGGCGAATTTACTGAACAAGCAATTGTGCTCCTCTCCGAGTTCTTCTTTTGTGTGTTTTTCAGCATTCTCTGTAGATCTACAGCACAATCTTCTGTTCTCAACAAAGCAACCACTTCATCAAGAGTTCTTTATTGTAATCAATTCAAGTAAGACAAAAGTCCAGTCATCTCTGTAGTCAACATTGGACTAGAACAATGAGGTGCGAGAACGAAGATAGTCCTATACATTGAATGGATTAGTACATTGCAACCATGATTTCTTTTGTGAGAAGTCTTTAGCGCTTGGCAGGGTCGAGCTCACGATGCTCGACAACATAAGCTTCACATTGTGATGTCAGCTTGTGAAAACTTGCAGGATCATCCTAATACAGTTGTCTTAAACGATACCAGACAGGTCGTCAGCTTGAGTTGAAGTGAGCGAATCGACGAGTATGTGAGCGAAATATGAAAGACGCAAACCTCAGCCTTTTATACTAGGTACACTAGCACATTCATATACATATCGGTCTAGGTTGGACTTGAACATGGCATTCAGCAAAGATATGATTGATCTTAATGTAATTAAACATTATACTATCCCTTTCTCATGTGCTATGATGAATTAGTCGCAAACCTTACCCGAGATCCAAACTACACACAAACACGACCAATAGCTTTGGAATAAGTGCGCTTTGCGCACCCCATTGATCCGATCTTAATCAAATATATGAAGTAAAGAGGTACTACTCCAAGCCAAAACTAATTGAGATGGCTTGGGTGTATGGTGGGTAACAGCTCTCTCTCTTATGTCTCTTCGTTAAAAAGACATAATTTAAGCAAACATTCCTCTTTGCTGAAGGATCATCAAGACTTTGTTTTGGTGGTCGTTCGGTGGAAAGCACTTTCTCGTGATGTCTCAAGGGTACTATACTGTGACTTCAGCCAATAGAGTTCCACCTTGACATCCTTCCTTGTGGTGAATCTTTAACCAATAGCTAAGTTTGAACAATGGATTAGATATTAATTTGGATGTAGATTAGCATTCTCCTAACCAATTATTAATGTGTAGTCAATGTATTGCTCTAGATTGCTTAACACTGGATTCGGAAGAACTTATACCATTGTGCCACTCAAAATTAGCATCGGAGGACACATCTGTGCTCATCTTCGTGTCCCAAAAATCTAAGTGTTACACCTATTATATTTCCCAAGGAAATTATACTACTCATTGTGTGCGCGTCGCTTCAGCAAAATATTCCTCATGATTTTGACAAATCAATTAATCCAACTTTTTCTATGCGAAGCGCGCTTTCACCTTGAAATCAGTCTTATCACAGCAATAATACTCTATCTCACCATAATTAAGATATTGTTCAATGAGTGCACCACAAAAGTTTCTGAGATGGTGTCATCGCAAATCGAAGAAGGAAAAGTACTCCTATACCGATTAACATCCTCTTGAAGTTTTACATTAATCAACTGTATGTTCAGGCGATCCGTCTTCAAATAACCATATTTGAATAAAGGCATGATAGCCTAAATTACCTATATCATACGACAGATGTTAACTTAAGCCTTGCTTGCGAGATATAGACATGCTTCTGCGCTTAATGACCCGTCTCCAAATGCTCTCTCTTTGATCTCATCGCAAGTCGGTAAGATTCCCTTCGTTCTATGCATAATATGATATCTCTCAATAGGTACGAAACATAGTAAATTGAGCTCCATGATTTAATATGATTATTCTAGTTCTATGTGAGTCGATCCAATAAATTATCTCTCAGATCTGAAAACAGAATATCAAAGTCATGGACTCATTACAAAACTCTCACTCACATATCAAAGGTCGATTATAGCATTCGCAATTCAAGTCAGTTCAGTGCCAGGCATTTCCAGTCACAAAATTTCAAAATTTGACGTTGATGGCAATCGAACTCAGTCTAATTATTAATAATTCGACAACTAGCTATATAGAGTACTTGCAGGTTTATAAATCTTCATCTCTAGGCCTTTTACTCCAAATAATATACGCAGAATGATCCTATGAGATGCTACTGTAGAACATATGTCTACAACCATTGCACATGACAACACACCTGAATAAACATTAGCGATGCGCCGCTAGTATTCCTTCTTCATATACGCGGATAAAATCGCTACACATCTAAGACAATAGGTATGTACTTCAAAAACCAAAAATCTCAATGTTACTAGGCACTAAATATGATATCACAAGCTATAACAAATTAATGCAATTTTTTCTTTTGAGAATGACGAAAATATCTAACTTCGCTAAAATTACACAACATAAACTAATTCTTCTGAAATCATCAAAACAATAACTTTGCCCAACCAAAATCATCCTACAAAACCGTTCTGAGACATACCGAAGTCTTGACATTATACTGTCGAAGAATATCACTCTACATTATCACGAGCTAGACGAGACAACAATATTCCAGAAAATTGCAAGCAGTCAGATCTCAACTATTCTAATTCTCTCTATCCATAAAATACATCTGATTGCCAACTTAATCTGTCATATATTACCAATTTATCATTCTACGAATCGAAATCAAAATGATCGAGAATGAGGGATATACAGTATTTCATCTTGCGATCACTCCTGCATGAATTTAATCCGTCAAATTAGCGAATTCATTTCAGCTTGATTGAAATTCCTCCGCGAATTGAACATCAGTTTATGTAATATGGAGATTAAGCACGTTTCAATAGTAAACATTGAATGTAAATTCGCGTCGAACAATATCACTAATACCGATTGGTAACTACCCGACGAAGGGTAACTTGCTGAATCTACAATGCACTATCTTTAAGAGGTAGGAGTTTGTCTTGCTACGTGATGGTTAATTTCTTGCGTGTATCTCTAGAATGTAGCGAATTCCAAATTGAGGAATTGTATAGCTATTAGTAGGACCCCGTAGCATGCGCGTTTGCAGTCTAGGAAGTAAGAAAGGTTTAATCACCTAGAGCGCGCTAGCGGTACAATTTAATATATTAGCAAGTGATAAAAATACTAGATATAAACAAATTATTTGACATGACACCTCTCCTAATTATGCATACACACTTAATTCTACACAAATCTCACAAAAATGATACATCGTCACATCTTTTTACTTTTACTCACAACTAACATAAAAGATTGATTTCAACATTGAAGTGAGGAAGCTCTAATGATATTCCTATGCGCGAGATTGCTACAATTTCGTTTAGAAATAATTGACAATGTCGACTACATAAAGAATATTATATCTCATTGCTTGCTATACATCTCATCTAAGCCAAAACCTTCTCCAAATCGATGAAAACCGATATCCACATATCATACTATACGTTTCATGATTGTTTAAGTATTTGAACTTAATTCTGTTTAGTAATATCATCTACATCCAAAGTGTAATATCTTATCTCATAGATCTCTAACAGCATTGCTAAAATTCGCTTATATTAAACGATGTAGAAGTAACGACTTAAAAACTCATTGCTTGTTAGTAAAATTCGAAATCATTTGAGTCACTCATATCTACACCAAAATAATCTAACTAGAACAAGCGCTGAGCGGGCCGGCCTTCAAGTTTACACTATGTTAAAGAAAACTCACATATACATCATTTATTCTAAAAAACCTAAATACTCCGTGTACCGGTGATATGTTTACCAACGGTATACTAGGAGTACATAGAGACAAAAGTATCAAACAACATACATAACAAAACAAGACCAAACAAAATATAAGAATCATTTCGCTACTACAGCTGCGCTTGCAAGTATATTGAATAAACAAAAAAGAGGCACACACCCCAAAGTAGACGACTATATATATGAGAAACAAACCATCCAAAATCCAAAAACTACTCCCACTAAATACGTATAGAGTCATCAGACGGTCCGTTGAAGAAAAGTACCAGAGAGCGAACATATACTAAGGCCGCAGATATTCGGGGTAACCAATCTCATTTCTACTAATGCGTGGCAATCCTCAAAGTAAGCTCAAGGAGCATCCTATAAATAACACCACAGTTCATTATTACTTCCACATTCCTCTAGAACTTATCAGCACTCCATTGAAAGCATACATCCGTACCCCTAAATCTTTGCGCCGCAAACAAATTCAGACGACATATTTGCTTATTTTTCCAACACCAATACACCTAGCACCTAGCTCATTGTAGCAAAAAAATGACATACCCCATAACACATCCTACGAAGGACGCGAAACTCAATACAAATCAACTAAAATGCAAGACTAGAAAGTTACATACAAACAAGAAACAAAACCTAAATTTGTAACACTCTTCTTCACTATCTTAAACTGCTTCTGTATTAGTAGTTCAGATACCTCAACTAATGCTCCCTACACCAACATATGTACAGTCATATGATCTTAACGAGCTTTTTACTTTCTACTCGAATGGGGTCTGTGTATAAGGCTCTTTCGCTAAAATTCATCTTGTCCTGGTGTTTGATTCGATTCGATCTAACCCTTTATGCCCCGACGTAAGTTATCCAACAAATTCTCAAGCAGGCAATAATATTGTATCACTGTTCTGAATACTATCCTCACTGAAAAGCTCGTACAGGCAGCATTAACCCTGTCGTCAAAACATCCAAGAAAAGCGAAAAGAGCCTGCAAACACAAAACAGAAAACAATTCTTAGTACAAAAACAATGCAAACTTAGCTATGCACCGCAATTGACTCGAATGATGAAATCTACAAGTTTAGATAAGCGAGCGCGGAAAAGCGAAATGTCCCGATGACAACTCCACGGTAGGCGCAGAGCCTTGGCACAGGTGACCAAAATGACGCGAGAGGAAAAGAGACAGTGTGTGTTCGGTGTTGACTCGGCACGCAAGAGGGTTGTGGCTCCGTGAATGTACCTCTTCTGCCCAACGCATGCACACCTCAGGCGCGCCAAAGAGCTCAAAAGAGGACACGAATACATTAGAAATGACTGAGAAGGATTGAGACCTGAAGCGCAGCGTTAAGGAGCCTCGTCCATAGGTCACAAAGTTTGCGCCGTGAGGTATGGAGACTAGCGTACACTGCGCGAAATTTACTGCCTGAGCAAAACATATGAGTTTCTTAACAGTCGCGTAACGAGAAAATAAACCTACGCACATTGGAATCCTTTAGTCTCTAAGAGTCATACAACTACAACGGATAATGTGATATTAAATTATAACTAACCATTTGGTAGTGTTCTCAAATTTATAAAACGCTTAACAATAACTAATCATGCAAAGTGCAAACAAGCAATGCTAAGTCATGATCTACGGAGTGTGGACATTTTGAGAGCGTTATAGCGGTATCTGAGCAGGAATAATGTCGAGATTGACCAGAATTTGTTTTCTTGTTTATAATTTCCTCCCATGTCGCTGATGGATCAGATGTTTGTTCCACCAAAGCTGGCAGCTACTCCCTCGTATTAACAGCTACGAGTCATCATAGGCTAATATCACAATAGTATTAGATAATCGACTTCTGTCTAGTCTTCAAAAGCTTTCAACAGTTATATTCACTATATCCGAAATTGATTCATCAATAAATTGACAAGTAAAAAAGTCATTGTCATTGCTGAAAATCCCGTATCAATTAACCAAAACACACAACCAAATCAGTGTGTGAATGAGTGCAAACCTATGCACGTGCTATCGCACAAGTCTTTTATACCATGAAGCTGTGGTTTGTCACAGGAAATAGGTTAACTCAAGCCTGTACGCAGAGAAGAACATACGAGTGCATTATGGCAACCCTGTGCGTTTATCTGCCTCCATCTAACACTGCAATTCGGCAATCTGCAACTCATCAAACTACCGGTATGCTTTATGGCAGAGCCTAAAAAACTGCTGAATAATCTTGCGAGTTCATCACAAGCAAGAGAATCACTTGCACGTCTCTCTATCTTAATGCCAATTAAGATCATCACATCTTCAACGACATCTCAAACTTTCTTAACGAACACATAGCAACCATTATTAAGTTCACCCAAGCCCTTTTCATCACCAAATTTAAATTAAATGCGAGACAGAAATCACAATTGTACGGTTCCCAAATCCACTTCGTTAGGTTGAGTGTGCAATATGCGAATAAAAATTCTAGTTCTGGTATAAACAAACTGGGAGTATCAATCTATGAGAACTAAAACATAAATCATCTCAAAAGTTGCAACTTCGCCAACCACAAGCTGGCACAATAAACAGCAATAAAAAAACTATCTACTCACTTGACAATATTCATCAACAATAATCCATTACAAACAAACCTATGAACGAGGGACGTGGTCAAAAACTCAAAACACAGATCATTTAATCATGTTTATTTAAGACCTTGATACAATCATCATAATGACCAAATCATGAACAATAAAAAATTCTAGGTTAGTTCATTTTCACCAATTGTATATCGTTGACGAAACAATTATAATCTCTCTCTAACTGTTACTGCAAATTCAGTTAAAGTTATAGTTGCCTAAATCATGCTGTATCATGAAATACCGAAAGGATAATACCTCGAGAGCATTACATTTTCTCTATCACAAATAGACATTATCTACAAAAACTTCAACCAGTCAACAAGCCAACATTCACTTTTTGTGAGGAAAGAGGTAGAGGATCATTAATTTGCGGAAAAATAACCTAAATCATTGGAGCAATAACATAACATTACACATGATAATATAATTTACAAAGATTGAAAAAAAAAAAAAACACAATTTACACTTGACTGCTTCACATAATTGAACAATAACTCCACAGAATAACTCAGTTGCTATTACTTCTCAAATGTATATTCAGACAACCAAGATTGTCTAAGTTCACCAACAAAATGCGCGAGTCATAATTTGACCCCCAAAATTCAGAGTGTTCTAAGTACCTTGTCAATTGAGTTCAATCTAACCCTCCAAATCGTCCAGTACGTTATACAAACAAAAAATTAAAAAACAAAAACAAAAATAATCTCTATTCAAGCCACTCTAATTTTCAAATTCTAGGTACACATGCAATACGTAAGAGACCTAGACACAAATTATGTACTGAATATAATAACTTTGAACAATTTGACAAACCAGGGTAGAGAGAAAAACAAAAATGTCAAAGACATACAATCTCAAAAAACCGTCAATTTTGAAGAATCTTCATTGTTAAAAATTCTCGAACCTCCGGATCACCCGCAATATAAAATCTAAGACTGATGAGACTTTATAACGAGAGACAATTTGACGCAAGAAAAAATCTTTGTTCACGCTTCTTGAGTAAACGAGTCAGATCTTTCTTCACAAATATGTATTTATCACATACTATCAGCATTAAAACAAGATATAACCGACCTATCAGTTTTATATTTCTGGAGGATCGTGTCTCTAGTAATATATGTTGGACTAAGATATATTTTGGAGTCTTAATAATTATGCTCGTTATACTATCCTCTTATCATACAACATCCCACACGTCCTTTTACTCAAACATCACAGCCATTTCACAAAGTACATCCGTTTTTGTGTGATTTATTATGTACGTTGGACGTTAGTATGTTTCACCTTCTTACCAATCTTGTCCATAAGTGTTCCCCACTATTCACACATCTCTAACACTGTGATTTTCTTATTCACAAATAATACGATCTTCTCAACGCACACATCAATTACTCATCTCAATAGTTGACAATCCTAATTCACCATACACCAAGAACTCATCTCGTATTTATGGTTAATTGTCTAGTTTCATTTTCTTCAGGCCCTCTATACAACCCTTCCTGGTCATGACCACAAGCAACACAACATCAAAACTATTTTCTGTAGTTCATCAATTTCAGAAACACCCCCATTTCCTGTGGTACAAAAATTTTCCCTGTTTCGATTTACTCACTTCATCTCGTTCACATATATTGTGGAGTTGCCTGATTAGAACTAGCACCCAACAGCGCTAATGGTCTAGTGCGCAAACCACGCGCTCTGAAGCGTTATGGTGATATTGTGACACTAACCGTACAGCTGGCTGTGTTGTGTATTTAGTTAGTTTAATCTGATAGTTACGAAAACCAAGTGTTTAACAGTGAGGAGAGAGCCTTTCCGGCCCCCCTTTCGGTATGTCCCTGGTGCTTACGAAAAATTCACCCTTTATATGTGTGTTTTGAAATAAATTATTACCGTTTCCACGATTCGACCGGTACCGACTACACACCTGCGCACATCTACCTCAAAAGTTTTCGACGTTAGCCCCTCTTGACATAAGTTTTCTATTCATAGTCCAAGTAGCGACATTCGACGCTCCGAAGTTTGCGTCATATCCCATTCATGTTCACTTAATGTTTCTCAACGTGTGTAAATTAAGCTATCTGGTTCAATAACGATATTATTGACAAGATATGTGATATCTAAACAAACGAAGCTTCTACTCACATGTATATTGAAACACCATAAACTGATTAGCTTATGAATACGTTACCTCTCGGAGTAAATGATATTCTCAACTTGTATATTGGTTAGGAACCAAATTAAAGTTAAGATTAATCTAATAGCTAAAACTAAAGCATCGGGGGTCAAAATGAAATCACAAACAGCTGAGAAAACTAAGAATCAGCATAAGACTGTGGAAACACAATGTATATGTGGAGAGACGAAAAAACCACTGTTATGAGCGCTAAAGGTGCCTTTGTCTTGAGCAATTGCAGTGACTTACTCCACGGTCACGTGTTGCATATTCACGACGATTCAAGATGAAATTATGAAACATATGTTATTCCCGAGTCAGCAAGAGGTCTATGTTATTACTAACCTTATACCAGCGTTCTCAGAGTGTGTATTGGTATTTAAGAGGAAAGTGTGCACTAGGAAACACAGGATGGTTATCAATTGTAACTAAATACAACGAGTAGATACAAACCATAAACCTACCAAAAAAGAGAGAAAAGTGGCCGAGGTTACTTAATTTTATATTTTTATTAAAAAAAATAACCTCGTCGAGTTTACTAGACTATTACATCGTCAACACGGAAACATGCCACAACGACAATAAAAAATGGAAAAGAAGAAATATAAAAACGACATATATGTCTAGAGGAGTTATGAACGATATTATTATGATAGCCAAGTAAGTCCGATTATAAAGAATCAAAATTATTTGCTAGTCTGAATACAACAAGGAAGTAACGTTTAATACATCTCGTGCTGAACTCTATCCAGCAGCATACAACCTAGATTCTTCATATATTATTCTTACATTTCTTTATACTGAGAAATGGCGAAAAGTTACGAGTCTGACTCTTCGAAAAAACAACATCACCATATAACTATAAACCGTAAATACGCGTAATACTATAGTTTCCATACATCATAATATCTTAAGTGTTTCTCATTGATATTCTGATGATAAACTTAACTATTAAGTTTTTATTACCTTAAGATTACGATCATTCATTGTCTAAACCTACATTTCTTCTCAAGTTGTATTCTAAAAGCATCAAGCAACCAACGAGACTAATTATTAATCGAATATACATGATACCATCAAATACGAGTACAGATCCACAAATGTGTTTTTTAATATCATCTCAACTACTCCGTAATAACAGCTCTAATATCAACTAGAATTTTATTTAAGCTTGTAATTACCTCTATATGGAGTAAAACTTTCCTATGTCATATAATCGATATAGGCATAAATCTAATCCCATAAAACAGTAAAAGTTATGGCTCTAACTACTCATCAATTATTTTTTTTATTTCACGTTTAAGTTAAACAAGTGGGCTTACACCTATCCTATATCATGCGATGACAATTCAATTCGAATTCGACCCTAATTCGCTCCGATGCCGAGACGTGGAAAAAATTCATCCTGAATCCGTTATAAATAAAGTGCTGACTCCAGAGGTGTGTGAGGCTGCAGTAACAAGTATCGTTAATTTAAGGTCTGGTTTCGAGTTAATAGAGGGTTTCTTGATTATACGTCGACACAGAATAAGAGACAGCGAGCACATAAATGGATGAATAATTCCCGTCCTCCGACATTTATGCAGTGTACTTATTCAATAAAATTATTAATCAGCAGTATATAAACAAGTGAGAGAGGCATAAAGGACTTATATTAATGTATATGTCAAAAACTTGTTATTAAAAAAATACACTTAAAGTAGAGAATTTTTTTTTTTAAAAAAATTCTCTGGTATTTGTAATTAGTTATCAAAGGTGCGTAGAGAGTGGGGAGAGAAGATGCGTCCTAACTCTCCCTTATTAGAATAAGGGAGGCTCTCGTATATACCAGTCTCATAATTAGAAGAATTACAAAAGATCTTTGTCCTAGAATTTTGATTCTGCTCGGGCGCTTCGAATGTGATCGCTTCCATCACATTCTGAAATACTTCGTACTCATTAATTATGTTGAGATTAAATATTGAACAAATTTGACCCTGATATTATGTGATTTAATTAGTCAATAACCGATGTTATACATATGAAACGTTTTATTCTACTCTACCGTCCTGTACATTATAACTAACAATTTCTCATGATGGTTATTGTAGTCTATAGCGCTAAATTTCAAGACTGTGTGGAAAGAGTGAGTCTATTAAAACATAAGTATTACGATATATCTTAGCGTTCTACAACATCTCAGAATACAAAGAGTCGTATGCCCTCATTCTTAGATAGACTCGAAACCTCACCCTTCTATTAGCGACTAATCAAATAAGCTGTACATTACCATATAATTACCAATTTGAAGTCATTTTTGACTTTAACATTAGTTATCGGTCAACATTCTGAAACTACGGTACTAAACTTTAATTTTTATTATACATCAATCTGCTATCGCATTTGTTTATAAAGACAACATAATATATGAAGATGCGTAATGACGGATTTAGTTAATTTCAGGAGAAAAAACTCGAATTCAAGCGGATCCGATTAAAAATCGAAGTTCGGATTCTCGAATTCGAAATCTCCGGAGTCGGATGGCTGATTTTATTAATCGACTGTCTTGTCAGTGTCGAGTCCGCACATTATGCATAATCCGCTCCGAGTCACAAGGTCCGTAGCCATCCATCACTCCTATATCATGATACGGTTAGATACCCACTTATTAGTACTTGATTAATTAAGGTATGAACTATTACATTCATGTGTTAGGTGTGTTTTTTGGGTTGATAGTG
>SNQN01000860.1:77378-118292 GCA_008642245.1 Bassia scoparia | reverse complement strand
ACTTCTCTTTTGCTTTTCATTTCTCAAAAATCCCGTTCTGATGGCATCATTCCTATATCGGACACCATTCGCTCCAAAGCCAAGCTAGCTTTGATCTGTCGGAAGTGGAACGCCACAAGCAGAAGCCATTACCAAGCCTCCTCTTCACGTGACTAGTCATCAACTCTTACTACACCTAGTAGAAAATCGATGCCTCTGATGGGGAATGATATGTTCTTGTGCTCGGGAGAACGACCTAGAATCTGCCATTTTTGCCTCCTCGTTCTTGAGCTCTTGGCTATAAATTTACTTGCTGGACACTCGCATTTTCGTCCGCCTTCCCCATTATATCCTCCTCCCACACTGTTGAACATCAGTGGCCGCCATGTTCACTACTGTTCTTTTCTTCTACCCGAACCTGTACAACTTTACACAGTGCCACCCGGCTCTTCGGTAAAGTGCACCTAGGTGAGGCTTGTACTTACCGTAGTGCTTCATAAGTCCATTTCCGACACCTCTTGCTCTTCGTACCTTCCACATTTGCCGAATTAGCCCGAACAATACCAAACCCCTCTTGCCTTCCATATGACTCGTAGTACTGTTCTAACTCCTCCCATGTAGGAAACACCATGCCCACCTCAGGAGGAAGTACCCTATCAAGCATATTACGCGAATCTTGAGAACATCGAGTGGGAGTCAAAATACTAACGGACTCATCAACTTCATGAATGCTCAACTCCATGTTCAAGTCTATAGCTACTGGGGTTGAGTCCATAATGACACCCGTTGACACCTAATTAACAAAAACATTTTTCACATACACAATTCAMTCACAGCACASCACCATATGYTAAGTAACATCGTATCRGAYAATAATTTGGCTGAATTCAGTGACCAACAAAATAGCAATTTACAAATAAAGTAAACAAATACAGCCCAAAAAGACTAAATCCCAAATACAAGGATAAACTGACAAGTCTAACTATCTCAACAAAAGGTCTACTTATTCAAGATATCCAATTTATGTACCATTGGGCTCAATAACAATTTGAAGTCCACCAAGAAAAACATAACTCTGCATTTTAGTGTCTCTAACCCACTTTCGCTTACAAAACCATTAATGAAACAGAAGACATAACTCTTTAATTGGACTACTTACTATTAATAATTAGATTCCAAAAACAAACGGCTTGAGTTGGAAAATATGTCTGAATTCTGCATTGGGGGTTGTAATTTAACCAAAGTTCTGTGCTTTACTCTAATAACATAATCAAAATCMCTTCTTTTTCCTATTTGGTTGGTTATGAAAATCAGTCCTTAATCTTCTAAAAATTGTGTAAAAATCTAATTCAGTCACTTTCTTAAGCAGCCACATACATACAATGAGAAAATGAGAGCAAATTAACAAACAAAATCAGGACTCTTTTAAATTAAATATTGTTACACCTACTATACAGAAAATTAACAAACAAAAACTGGAAGCACCCAAAATAAAACTCTTYCGGAACCAAAAAGCCGATTAATTAATCATCTTCGCGAAGCCCCAACATCAATACTYAGCTTCCTCCCCACAATCATCCTAACAACATCATCCCACCGACAAAGGCGATTTTTTTTTTAATATAGACAAATATTAATTGTAAACAAATAAATGGGTATGACACAATCACCTTGACAAACACCAAACCAGATTTAATATCAACTTAATTATAATCACCAATTTAATATCAACTTAATTATAATCACCAATTTAATAACAACTTAATTATAACTCACCAATTACTATCAACTTAATTATAATCACCAATTAAACACTTATTTTTTTAATCACCAATTTACTATCAACTTAATTATAATCACCAAATTACTATCAACTTATTATAATCACCAATTTAATACTACCTCCTAATAAACCAAAAACAATACCGACTCGCCCAAATCCAAGATCATTTCAAAACCTTTGACACAATAGAATGACATTGTAGGTAGAATTACTAAAACATGCATGCGAATTACACACAGGAAAAATACAACGGGATAAACAAACACTAACCTGTGTCACTTGCTGTTGCCCATAGCTGCTGCCATCAACATCAACTGGAGTCATTATATCCATTACTGGAACATAGCTTCATAAATAACATGGAAATGAAGTATTTTGTGCCCCAACTAACCACAATAAATGACAACACCTAAGCTTCCATGGAGTTTATGTGCTCTAAAAAATGTCAAAGTAAAGTTGGAGAAATTTTTGGATAAAAAAATTTTGTACTTTCGCACAAAATACCTCAATTTGGAGGGAGATCTGAAAATTTTKGCAATTTTACTGTACATTTTCGCAGCAAACATTGAATTTTCGCAAGTAATACTGAGTGCAATACCACGTGAGAAGAGAATATGTAAGCAGTGTGGGGTCCACAGCTTTTTGACAAACATTTTCCAAAATTGCCCCCTGTGCTGCAATACTGATGCTGCACTAGGCAGCGAAAATCATTTCTCCTCTGTTTAATTATGATGTAGCTACTTGGTCTTAAGCTGTATGAGCTTGTTTGAATGCCTTTTTTCGAGTTTTTGGCGTACATGGTTAAGTTTTGTAGATTTTGTGCAATAACCAGAGCACATTTTAATTAGTAACAAATTGATAACAGTAGAAATTACTTGTATATTTCTGCCTTTGTATTGTGAAAATGGGATGGTGTTGAGTTATTCTGGTAGCAATCAGGCAATGATTTTGCTGTTKCATAATTGTAGTATAAGAAATATTTAATGATTTTTATTAGTCAAAGCTTACTTTTCTCTTACAATTATTTGCCTTACAATGTATATATAAAATCTGGTGGCAAACTTGCAATCATGTTCTATATTATTAAYGTAACATACCAGGTTGCATATTATAAGTGTACTTAAAGTGATTATGAACACCACTTTTTCTACATGTTTTATAGCTTTATGTGGAGGAGCATGTACGAGTGCCACCGAGTCCAAATGCACTTTGTTGATCAGCTCAAATTCCTCAATGCAATCGCATAGAACAAACCCACAGCTGAGATAATGGCGTAGAATTTTATTAATCATTTTGTATAGTATTTTTCATTTAGGAGTTTAATTAAATACTACCCAACTTTGTATTAGTGTTTGGATTCTTTTATTAATATAATGATTATATTTTTTGATATTTTAATTTTGAAATATCAATCATTCATTTATTTGCTATAATATATTAATTTGCTACCATTTTCTTTTGAAAATATTTCGGTAAATATTATTTATAAAATCTATCGGATAACCTATCGCGTTGCTTCTTACATTAGAGGCGACACATATGATATGACCTATCGCGTCGCCTCTTACATTAAAGGTGATGCATATGCTACCTATCGCGTNNCTTTTGACATTAGAGGCGACGCACATGCTACCTATCGTGTCGCCTTTTCCATTAGAGGCGACGCATATGCTACCTATCGCGTCGCCTCTTACATTAGAGGCGACGCATATGGTACCTATCGCGCCGCCTCTTACATTGGAGGCGACGCATATGGTACCTATCGCGTCGCCTCTTACATTAGAAGCGACACATATGCTACCTATCGCGTCTATGCGTCGCCTCTTACATTGGAGGCGACGAATATGCTACCTATCGCGTCGCCTCTTACATTGGAGGCGACGCATATGCTAACCTACGCGTCGGCCTCTTACATTAGAGGCGACACATATGCTACCTATCGCGTCGCCTCTTACATTAGAGGTGACACATATGCTACCTATCGCGTCGCCTCTTACATTGGATTCGTTTAATTTTTTCACTTAAAAAATGATGTAAATTGAAGAAAGGTAAAGAAATGGAGGAAGTCTGATGGTAGAAGGTGAGTAAGTGCGTGAATCTGTTTTTATTTGTATGATTGACCAAACAAGAAATTGGGTTTCCTTTCTCCTCATTTCCCTTTCTTGAATCCTTTCCTTTCCATTGATGCCATCCAAACAGCCCCTTATTATGATTGATTGACTTCGCATGAAACACAATAAAAAAAACGTGATAGTCAGTATTTCAGCAAGAAAATGGCATTGGTATGCGCAACCCAGAATTTACCCGCCAATCTTAAATCCCAACTTGTACACCTTTCATCTTCAACTCCTAAATTTGCTCTTCAAAATTCAACCTTCATCCATTTCAAACGCAAAACTAAGTTCAATTTCAGCTGCATCGACAATGATGACCACAATCAAACCCTCAATGTGAGTACACCAATATTAATAATTGCGTTCAAGTTCTTCAAATTGTTTGAAATTTTTGCTTTAATTTTGATGGTTAATTTTTGAATTTTTGAAATCAGGGTTTTTTGATGCTGGAATCAGACCCGCCATGGGAAAGTGGGAGTGTTTGGAGCACTATGGGACTGTATTTCTTCAGTTTGCATGTGCCCTTCAGTTTTGGTGGATTATCAATTGTTGCCTATTTATTGAATCAGCATGATCTTGAACCTCAAATTAAAGTAAGAGTTTTTTTATTTGGTAAAGCTTTTTTTGTGTTTTTTTTTTCCCCTCTTTCTCCTTATGATTGTGGGATGAAGGAGGATTTTCGTTGATAATTGAACTGAATAATCAATCATCTTTTGTAGTAGCAGACTCAATTTTGAGATTAAAGCTTTGGTTGATTGATTGAATTTTTATTCTTTACTTTTCAGAACTGAATAAAGGTCCTAGCTTAATTGTTCTCCTTTTTTTTTTTGAATATTTATTTACTGTTTATGTGAATTTGTGGTGAAATTGTTTATATAGGAATGAGTTGCTAAAACTTTTGTGAACTTGAAATACTATTAAAATGAGGACTTGTTTAATGCTGAGTGCTGAGGAAATGTGCTCTTTGTATGCAGCAAATCCTTGCTCCATCAGGGCTATTAGTTGATGGCTGTTGATGCTGTTGTACTGGCATTGTTATTTGTGTTCATGATGCAATTGAATCTCATTAACACGAGCCAATTATCAAAAATGTATTCTGATAATTTTTCTGCGAATTTGCCCTCTTATGTTTATCAGACTCCCTAATCACAATAGTATGACTACACACGACGCTCTACAAGACTGTTATATAAGGATGCACACTCTTTACCTTTTTAGATTGAATTTGTTTTCACTTGAATACTTGATTGACTTTGTTTCTGGACCTCATCAGACTAGATTGCACACAAGTGGACCTTATTTGAACTCCTTGCACTTCCCAAATCTGTTTGGAAACAGTTTGAACTCGTTGCACTTTTCAAATCTAATCGGAACTTGTTTGAACTTATTGGACATGATACTTTTTTTTGTGGTGAAGGGATCCTAAATAGGGGATAATATAATTTGCAGCCCTAGGTCACCAATCGTATGATTTTTCGTAGATCTGTGTTGTAACCTTTTTGGTTGTTGTTTAGATTGCTGCAGCACAGCTGTAACTTCCTTGCTTTTCCTTTTTCTGTGTAGGCAGTTGCAATACTTGTTCTCGAGAGCTTGGAGCTATTTTGTACGCTGCTGCTTCTACAGTCCACTGCAAAGCATAAACCAGCTAGCTTCTTTCAGTTAGGCAAATTGCAAAGTAAGAGAAACTGGGTGTTCACTGCTCTTCTGGGTTTCATAGTACTTGTTTTAGCCATGTTATTGACATCATATCTTGCTGACAAATCGGTGGATGGTGCTGAGGTTAGTCACATAACTTTATTTCTGGTTTCACTCCCTTTATTGGTTAAGCCAAACTGCAAAAAATGAATATGATCATTTTGTTATCTACTATTTGATACAAAGTACTTTTCAGTAAAGATTCCGTTTGGTAGAGCGTAAAACATTTTACATAAAAAATATTTTCCTTCCTTTTCCAATTTTACATTGTTTGGCAGACAAAGGGGTGTAAAATCATTTTCCATGGGAGTAAATTTCCCATACAATCATGGAAAGTTATTTTGCTTTCAAAATAAAAGGAAAACTATTTTCATCCTTTTTCTTATACACTCCTTCCTCACTACCTCCTTGGATTCCATTTATTTTCCCTATTTTCCATCAACTTTTTTACATGCAACCAAATAATGGAAAATTGTTTATTAAAAATGGAGGGAATATGGATCTGTCGTCCTGCCTATTGTAACACATCTTTCTTTCCAAACAAAGTGTAACAAATCACCTTGGTGGCTTGATGTGACTCCAAACTATATATAGTTAACTAGTTATCTGCAATCAATCCCTGTATAATTTTATTGTCTTTAGTTTACACTAATCACATCAGGGACATATATATAGAGAATCATCTATTAACCTTTTAAAGAATAGACTATATATGTGATTTGTTGTTTTTTTAATAAAACCTTGTAGGCAAATGCTTTATTTTTATTTTATTTTACTTTTTTTTAAATCCAGCTGCAAAATAAAAGCCTTTGTTTTCTCTTTGTTAGAAACCTGATTCACTTTATAATTAACTAAGTTGCCCTTGGCTGTTGTAATTGTTGTAATTTTTGTTCTGATTCATTCAGGGCATGAATAATCAAATAGTAAAAGAGATTTTGCTGAGTGATAGCGTGGCTCAGACTGCCTGTGTACTTGTATATTGCTTTGTTGCTCCTGTGCTGGAAGAGATTGTATACCGACGATTTTTGCTGGCTACTCTTGTCCCTAAAATGAAATGGCATCAAGCAGTAGTGTTAAGTTCAGTCATCTTTAGCGCATCACATCTTTCTAGTGAGAACTTCATCCAACTAGTTGTAGTGGGAATGGTGCTTGGATGCTCTTATTGCTGGACTGGAGACTTAAGATCTTCCATTCTTTTGCATTCTATGTATAATGCTTTAACTCTCTTAATTACTGTTTTGTCTTGATTCTGAATATTAAGGAATGCTGAATTTCCACAGTATTCAGTATTTCAAACCTTTTACATTGCCATCACTCTCCCTGATTTGCACATAGGCAATTTTAGACAAGTGTGAGGTGGGTGACCAGTGCGTATTACAAGGTTTTAAAGCTTGATCATGCCCTAAAACATTTATTTAAGCTTGCTAAGGCTTGATGGAACTCATTCAGACACAATAAGGTCATTTTGGGACGATAAAAAGTGTTTTATGCCATTTTTGGGCATTTTTCGTGCCTAACTTCTCACAAATTTACCCATTATAAGGTTTTAAAGCTTGATCATGTCCTAAAACTTTCATTCAAGTTTTTTAGGGTTTGATTGCACTTATTTCAACACGAGAAGATCATTTCGAGATGTTAACAAGTGTTTTAGGGAGTTTTAGGGGGTTTTCGCACTTAACTTCCCACAACTCTACCCATTACAAGGTTTTAAACCTTGATCATGTCCTAAAACATTCATTTAAGCTTGCTAGGGCTTGATGGAACTCCTTTAGAAACAACAAGGTCATTTTAGGACGATAACAAGTTAGGCGCGAAAACCCCCTAAAATGCCTAACAAGTTAGGGAGGATAGTAAGCTTAATTAAATGAATGTTTTAGGAAATGATCAAGCTTTAAAACCTCATAATGGATAGAGTTGTGAGAAGTGCAAAAATGTGCTAAAATAGTCTCAAACACTTGTTATGGTTCCGAAATGACTCTGTTGTGTCTAAATGAGTGTAATCAACCTTTAAAATCTTGTAATTGGTAGATTTGTGAGAGGTTAGACGCAAAATCGCCCTAATATGGCTTAAAACATGTTTTATCGTCCCGAAATGACCTTGTTGTGTGTCTAAATGAGTGTCATCAAGCCCTAGGAAGCTTGAGTGGATGTTTTAGGACATGATCAAGGTTTAAATCCTTGTAATGGGTAGAGTTGTGAGGAGTTAGACGCAAAAACGTCCTAAAATGACCTAAAACACTTATGATCGTCCTGAAATGACCTTGTTATTTCTAAACGAGTTCCATGGCTCCTTCAGACTCTAATACCAAAGGCTGAGCAAAACCCTCCTCTACATTTATAGATAAAACATTAAAATCATTACCAACCGGAACTGGGCAGGAGCAGAAACCCTCCACCCTCCTTAATGCAGACCCCTTAGAAGGCACTCGAACAAACCCATCATCATCAAGCTGAGGTGTCTTGGCTAGTGTAGAGGCAACAGGAACAACAGGTGCTACAGGTACTTGAACAGGAGGATCAGGTGTCTGCCCTTAGGCTGCCAAACCTGTTTTACCTTCACCCTACAATATGGAGCCAAGTGCCTCAAGCCCTAGCAAGCTTAAATAACACAAAATCTCCATTAGAAAGCGTGAAAACTAGAAATGTTTAGAACTTTGTGTAATAAAAGGATCGGGGTATATGATTTAATTCTTTATAATAATTTACTTGTACGTAGAATCGATAATTATGATCTAAGTGTTTATCTTATTTTCAATTAGTTCTAATAATATATATATATATATCCCTCCGTTCCTTGAAATTCCTACCACTTCCCTCATTTGGACGTTCCTTGAAGTTCCTATCACTATCACTTTATTTCATTTTAGGAAACTTTATATTATTTTTGCAATTGTGGTGGTCTACCATGTGGAACCCATCATACCACTTGCAATACACTCATGCGTATTAAAAAATGTCGATATTTGAGATTCTATAGAATGCAATTATTACTTTTTAAATGTCGATATTTGCAATTTTTGTTTTCTTAATTATTATTGGATATGAATGTATTACTTATATTTTTAATGGAGGTTGTTTCAAAACTTAAATACACTCAATATTTATTGGATGGGTTTTTCCCAATGGTATGTTCGAGGTTTAGCGAATTCACATTGGTATGTCTCAAGTTTAGAAACTGTTCCCAAATAAAATATTATTCAATTAAAAAGTAACGTTTAACCACCCCAAACCACCACGAATCACCGCAAGCCATTAACAAAAGCCCTAAATAGTGTGCGTAGTCGAGGAAATGGTCAGTGGTGGTCCTTAAATGTTTGCGGAGAGAGAAAACGAGGATATTTAAATTAGAGGAGAGAGAAAGCAAATTAAAAAAATTCACAGTTTTAGGGAGGTTGTTGGCGGTAATTTGGGACTTTTGATGATGGCTTGCGGTGAATCGTGGTGCTTTGGGGTGGTTACAGTGGTTAAATGTTACTTTTTAATTGAATAATGCTATGTTTGGGAACGGTTCCTAAACCTCATCCATATCAACGAGAATAAAAAAAAACCTCAAACATATCAATGGGAATTCGCTAAAGCTCAGACATACCATTGGGAAAAATCCTTATTTGATTTGGCATTATCCTTTTTAGCTTTATAATTATTTTCCCATTTGTGTGGGTTGGTTAGGGAGATTTTTTACAGATCATAACCCTATATATAAGTTTTCGACCGGTGTTTTCTTAATTGTATATATTTTCTTAATTGTTCTAATAACTCTATTTGCCGGTCTGGACACAATTAAGAAAATACGACTGGTGTCCAAAGCGATTACAATACAGAGTAATATAGACAAGTATTTGTTCTAATAACCCTATATATAGGGTTTCAACTGGTGTTTTCAGACCTAATAATATAGGGTTAGGGAAAATTGCCACACACATATATATATAGAGTTAGCTAGGGAGATCTTCACATTGTTTGGATTTTAGGCTTGTAGCAACACAAGCTATTCAAAATCTTTTGCGGAAGGGCTAAGAGACGACGAAAGCGACGTGGCTAGATTTCGAGCTATGGAAGAGCACTCACAATAGAGAGCAAAAGTTTGCTCAAATGGTAAAAGTTGAGCAAAAATAGAGAGAAAAGTTGTCATATTAGGAAACTAATTAACGCTTACAATTGAACAAAGTAAGGAAATGAGCAAATGCTGATCAAACAAAAGTTGCTACACTAACCGCAGGCCCCGCAATTAGTATTTCCGATTAAAGCCCTTTTCGACTATTAAAAATTTCAAAAAAAAAAGAAAAAAGTACCAACGTTTTTTTTCTCCTTTTTAAATTGACACCCATTTTGCTATACTTTTATACACTTTCAAAAATCTCGAAAATTTAAGAATTATTATATAAAAAATGGTAGAGGGAGGAGTTTTTTTTTATCATTGTTGTGAAGGAAAAGTAAAACTTGATGAAAAATTGGGTAGGAGGAGAGAGAAAGTAGGAGAGCGAGTGGTGAGGTTTTTTTTATTTTTTTTATCACTACTACTAATGCTCGAACTTCTCAAAAATTTCCACTGCTTCAAATGTATTAATTCGTTAAACTATATGGGGAGTTAATTCTCCTTTTTTCCCTTATAAAAAATAAAGATGTCATTATGTCATTTCACTTACTTCATCCGTTTCTTATAAAACACTTTAGTTTCTTCTTTCCTTTACTTTCGTTCCTTTTTTGGGATGAGGACCACAATTTAAAAACTTAATTTTCGCTCTTTTATGTAGGGATCATAATTAAAATACTTYCTCCGTTTCTCAAAGAGTGCATCACTTTGAGAAACGCGGACTCCGAGGCAATTTTTTGATATGGTGTTTAAGTGTGTTGAAGGGWAGTGTATTTAGAATTGTGGGGACCAAAAGAAATGTAATTAGAAGTATTAATGCAAGTGGTCCTCCCACATGGGTTGCAAATTTTGGTGGGAAAATCTGCCATATCATAGCTCATGTGAGAGACAAAGGGGGGAATATTTGATTCCCTCCTAAAACTTTAAGCAAATTTTGGGATTTTTAAATTTCCCACCTATTTTTTTGACATTCAAATTAAACTTGTTTTTGCCCAACAACCATTACAAATACTCTCCTCCAACCTAACTTCGAACACTGTTTTTGTTCCAAAAAATTTACAACCACCATAAGTTAAGTTCTGTCCAAAAAATTACATCACCACTGCACACACTGCGCACAACCATAAACTAAGTTAGATTAGATCTAAAACCATCAGAAGTTGGTGGCACTGCTGCTGTACAAAATGCAGAGCCACTCTAGATTGGCCCATGATGGCTTCTACTCTGTGGATCAGCTGCTGGAGGAGGGATGGTCTAAGGTTATGGCGTACGATTGGGTAAACCATTCTTCTAGTTCTTCTGCTTTTGAAAATGCATGTCARACAACTGTAAATTCAACAATTCACCAAAATAATCAAACTAATGAAGAAGTTGTGTATCATGGGAACAACAAGCCAAATTTAACAACTAGTCAAAGAAGAGAAATAATTCAGAGGTTGTTGAGCATTGAAACAAATGGTAAGTTTCCATGGGGTGCCAAAACAAAAATAGCAACTGAGTTTGGTCTTCATAGAACCACTTTAAACAGAATTTGGAATTCAACTAAGAGACAAAGGGAAATGGGAGGTGTCATTGATGCCCAAGGAAAGAAATGGGATCTGAACAGCCAACGAAGTCGGCTCCTCTACAGCAACCACTGCTAAACCAGAACAACCGTCATCAACCTTGTCAGCTTCGTTTTTCTCCTCCTCTGAGATCTCTGCAACGATCTTACTTAGAGCCTTGTAACCAACATCGCCCAGCTTCTCCAAACAGTCCTCTTGCTCAAATTTCGCCTTAAAAACCCCACGTCAATTAGGGTTTTTTTCAGCGATATCCATCAGATCTTTCAGTCTCGTGTAGATCTCACGATCATCGATCTCCCAAAACGCATCTATTAACACCTCAAGGTTTACCATTTTGCAAATGAAACGAAAGGACCCAGAAATTAGGAGAGAGAAAGAGTTTGAGAGAGATTAGAGAGATGAGATCTGAAAAAATTGAAGACGATTGAATGAGAGGAGAGAGAGAGACAGATGGACTGATGACTTAAAGAGGGAGATAAGAAGTTAGGGTTCATAAATGCAGGTGGTTGGAAGATGAACCCAGAAGCAAAACAAGATTTTTCTGGAAGATGCATTCTTGATTTGGGATGAAATTGGGTGGGTGTAATTAGATTTTGGTGGGARTGGTTAGAAATAGATTAGGATTATAACAATCATAATAAAGGGTAATGCTAGTGTTAAGTCAAAAAATAATAAGGGTAAATATGTCTTTACACACCCAAAAACATACCACATATAGTTATTAGAAAAGTAAATGATGCATTTATTGTGAAATTGCCGTTTAAAGAAACCGATGCATTATTTAAGAAATGGAGAAAGTACTTATTTTTTAACACATACTTTATTAAAATATTCATTAATATACATACTTTAGTTCTTTTCTCTCTTTTTTGGTCCCCACCTACACACTACATCACACTCTCAAATTTTACCTCAGCAATCGTGAAATGCAAAGTGATGCGTTTTTTTACGAAAACGGAGGAAGTATTTGTAATTCAAATTGTAAAGAAAATCAAGTTTGTATACAAACATTAACAAAATGCAAGTATACAATGCAAATGATCTCACAATCATCAATTATTGGTTATTTCTAAATGACTATGTTTATGTGTTATTTTCATTTTTAATTCTGGGTATTGACTGAAAAAAAAAACTAGTTAGTATAATAAAGTTCAAGAAAACATAATAACATTTAACTCGACAAAATAATGTTAAAAATCTTTTCAAAGTTCTTTTTAATTATAATTCCCATAGATATTTAGAAAATAAATCATGAAACTAAATGATCGGAAAATAAGCTAATAATAATGTGATATTAAAAAAAAAAATTCAAAATTAACTAATTATAATTTCAAAAAGTCAAAAATTACGCCCATAAATTTTTTGAATTTGAAATTGTCAATTTTTATAAAGGATAGGGGCACTTGAAATAGTCGCCCAAACCATGGTAGGGGCTCGTGAAACGGGCACTTAAACCATGGTTTAGGCGTCTATTTTAGGGACCGCTACCATGGTTTATGCGCCTATTTTAGGCACCCCTACCATCAAACAGGTTCATAATACAAAGCGTCTCTACAAAAAATTAAGGCAATTAATTACCTCGTTTCATTGGCCATTATGTGTCCGGTGACTCAACGAAGGTTCTTTGACAACAATTTCGGTGAGTTTCGATGGTTGGTTTTGTGTATGTGTAACGGTTTGTGAAATGTGGAAAGGTAAGCCATGTGCGGTGGTTTAGTGAGAGAAAGTGTCAAATGAGAATAACAAAGAACTTATCCAAATGGTCATGAAACATATCATGAATTTTTATATTGAACTTTATTTAGCATTTCAGTACAACAATGGACCCTGGACGTGGACTTTGTTCACCACACCCTGGCCTAGTTACGGGGCCGAGTATATACCAAATGCCCCATTGTATGTTGTCATGTAGACTGTAGAGTGTCGATTTATTATTTTCAATAAAGTCGTCCTTAACCAGTTCACCAAGACATGTTTGGTGTTTCAATTTAGAAAAAGGTAACACAGTAACAATTACCAAACTTTACTCGGAAAAATAAAGTTCACTACTTGAGTAAATGTCATCAGACTCATCATCTCTCATCCTTATATAAAGCAAACTACTGCCAACATTTCACTCACTCACTCACTCACTCACTCACTCACTCACTCTCTCTCTCACCTCTTTGCTTTTACTCAGGCATGGTATCCAAGATGGATACTGCTGCAATCTTCCATTCCATGTTTCTATCTTCTCTCTTTCTTCTGCTACTTCTTCATGTTTCACACCATTCAACTAATGCAGAACAAACTTCTTTCTTCCAAATTGGCAACAACAACAACAATTTCACTACTTCTACTACTGAATTAAGAGCCCTTAACAAGCTGAGAAGATGCAACATTTTTCAAGGGAAATGGGTGTTTGATTCTTCTTACCCAAAGTATGATTCTTTGAGTTGCCCTTTCATTGACTCTGAATTCGACTGCCATAGTAGGCCTGATAAATACTTCCAGAAATATAGGTGGCAACCATACGGTTGTAATTTACCAAGGTACCCTCTTCCATTTTTGATCTTTCTATATCTTTATTTTCTATTTTTAGCACAACCAATCCGTTGATGAGACGGACTTACAATAATTCCTGAAACGGGTTGGTAAATGGTTCATTCTGACCCGTTTCAGGATAAACAAGTTATTGTAAGTGCCTCTCATTAAAACGTTACATAAACTCTTTTTAAACCGATCAACTATGCAATAATGTTTCAGGTTCAACGGGCTGTACCTGCTAAGAAAATGGAGGGGAAAGAAGATAATGTTTGTTGGCGATTCACTGAGTTTGAACCAATTTGAATCATTGGCATGTATGATACATTCTTGGGTTCCGAATACAAAGACTACATTCTATAGAGAAGGCGTTCTACGTTCCCTTACTTTTCAGGTACTATTTTTCTTTTCTTTTCTTTTTTGCCCAAGTAATTTATTGCTCCTTGCGTTTTGGTTTTAATGGCTAACAACTGTGAGTTGTAATGATGAAAATGGGACCAAATTGATTAATCATATTGGACTATTGGTACGTTCTAAATATTTCTAAGGTTGAGACTTGAGATTAATATACTAACATACAAGACAAATTAATACAAAGTACTATGATAATTGATAAAGTACCCCGCATAATTGGTTCTTTTAGCCTTTTAATTTTGCCTAAATTTTCTCTGTTTACAATCGATGAAATGTACTAGCAATTCTCTGTTTTACCTCTGTTTTTAAGTAGATATCATATTGTGGCACAATTAGATATTTTAAATTTTTTTGGCGCAATTGTTTGATTGAGTGTTTATTATTCCAATGAAATTGACTTGTTTACTTAGTTTTTTTTTAATGCAAATAATTTGCCTCTCATTTTCATTATAAAGACTATGTATGCACGAGTATAAGTTTAGGTGTGAGTTTTAATTACGTTACATGTTCTACGGAGTACACACCTTGAACAGTGATTTATGCAATTTAAAACTGATTTCCGCACTCTAATATGTTCAATCTTTTGTTCACATAGTGGAGTACGGATATGAATCCGAGAGCGCCTCCATCATTAATAGGGCAAGAATTTGTATAAGTTGCCGGTTAATGGTTGAAGTAAAATGATGGATGAATTGAATAAGCTAAGGCAATTGTGGGTAAAATGCATGTGTGCATTAGGCACTGCCCTTTTTTTCTTTCCAGCTTTCGAGAACAAAGTATGCAAAACTTTTAATCCTTTGGCGTTTCACTTTTTGACGTTTCATTCTGTTTATTAAACATGTGCATGATTGCTCACAGTATCCCTATGGCCCATGCGCCCATGGCCTTAGCTTGTTTTTCCTTATTGATTAGTAGAAAACTCAACCAGTCTTGAAATATTTGATAGAGCATTAGAGCCTAGAGTTCTCGATTTCACACTTCACACATAAGCATATTTCATTCACTATATCGACTATCATTTCCACATATGTTCCCATCTAATATATACTCGTACTCTAACCAAACAATTGTAGCTCGGTTGGTTAGCATAATAGCATAACTTTTTTCTTGGGCTCCTTCGGGGGTCAAAATTTGGTACCTCCTCTCCTCTCTATGCTTGTACTCTCAAATAGGACAAGTATAAAGAGACCTCGTGTATCTTTTCTATTATAAAAAATGTACAAAAATCCGTTTCTTTGAGATAGATCAAGACTTTTATTCTTGTTTTTCTTAGATTAAAAGTCCATTTTATTCTAGTTATTTTTATTTATATGAACACAACATACCCTAAACATTCCACTAATTGATAGTAAGCATCACCTTTCATAATAATTGGATTTACTATATATAATTTGATAAATCCAAGATATTCTTTTGAATTGTTTTTTTTTTTTGTAGTAATACATTTCATATGATGATCATTATTAATATCCTAATCATAAAATAAAATTTTACTTTATAGATATTTGAAAGAACAAAAACAGTTGTCCCAATGATTCCAAAGTGTATGTTTAATATGAAACGAAGAAACATATCACCACTCCCGTACCTTACGCAGCCCCCCAAAAATATGGTAAACTTTGTTGATATGTTCTTTGGATTTGTATTTTTAGTGGAAAAAGAAGTACCCAAAATTTAATAGTGGAATTGAGGGCCTTTCAATGTTTGTCTTTTAGGGAGTTACTTTATTATTATTCTAGTAGTGTAGTTTTTCCCCCTAATATGGCTTTTATTGGGTGACTTGTTCGTTTCATACTTGTACCTTAAAGCTCAAAAAAATGGATCTTTTTCTAGGCTTTGATTTTGAGCAAATACTTTAATTTGGGTGCAAAAAATTACTTGCATTGTCAATTGCAAGTTCAATTAGGTTTGTTTGGGTTAGGATGAAAGTACTACCAAAACAATTTGGTTTATTTTGGTATCTTGTAGTTTGCCCACTCTTGTAAGGAATTAATTAGCCCACTCTTGTAGTGAATACGAAAGGTGATTGGCATTGTTAAATGCATAATAAATAACCTAATTGAGTGAGAAAGTTAATCTTGAGTATGAACAAAATACTCTGGCCTATAAACGCAAAAGGAGAACATCATTTGTTCCAAGAGAACACGCTAATAGAATAGAGCTACATAAATTCGTACCTAGAATAGTATTAGCCTATTAGGTTCCAGCAGGTTAATTGTTGATTGGTATTTGTTAGTTACTACGGAGTAATAAAGTAAAAGTGATAACAAGTGACATGTATATTCATTTGTAACAAATATTTGCATTATACCATGGAGCCTCTTTCCTTTTATCATGTATATTCATTTGTATGCGCAATTATAAGACTTTATGTTGGAAAGATGCATATCTGGACGAATTTGTAATGAAGACAAATTCATGTTGACTAATATTTGTCTAAATCAACTGATAAGAGAGTTATTCAAACTTCGAATTCGAACCCTAAAAATGTAAAAGTAGGACTTTAATATATTTCAGTTATCAAATGTGCTTGCCGTTAAAAAAAAATCCATAATGAAGAAGGGCGAGAGTGACAAAGAGTAGGGTTCTTGGAATGACTAGGACATCACATCAAGTTCTTGACTATGTCAATGGACCACTAACACGTTGCATTGCTACTTTGCTAGCTACTACTAGGTTTGGTGATACAATATGTAAGATAAAAACATCGAAGAATTAACTACAATCACGTGTAAAATCTTCGAGTAAATAGTTCCAGCGTTGCACGAAGTTTTTATTGTGTCAAATAAATGACCACTCATTTAGTAGATGATTATATATTCACAAGTTATACAAAAAATATCCAACTAATAGAGGACACCCTTTTGTTTTGATCTAGCTAGCTACATGGTTGAGTGAGTTGGTCTGAAATGAAAAGCGATACTTCAACAGGTTCTATTATTGACTTTTAATGATAATATGGTCTACCATATATATATTTGTCCCTTTGCACAATTGCACTTGCTTGTTGAGTCTTTGATTATACTGCATATGATTATATCATTCTATGTTGGAAGTTTCGTCACTTGGTACATCAAAAATCAAGTACCTAACATGTTGCTTGAATTTGCATCAAAAAACATGTTACTTGGATGAAATTTAATCTAGACCTATCGAATTGATTTGATTGATTCCGATTCAACATTATTTTTTAGTGTTATATTTAAGACATGACTTATTAGACGTAAAGTGATTGATTATGATTTATGATTCAACCTTATTTTTAGTGTAGTGATATAGTAATAGATTTGCACTGAACTTGTTTGCTCTTATTAGACTTAAATGTTTAAAACATGAATGCTCAGACTAGTTCAACATTTGGGATAAATGACGAGTCCATGAAGTGATGAGTAGTCAGTGAGTAAGAAAATATCCTGCGACTTTATACAAGTTAGATAAGAAGATTAGGTGGTGGGACCACAACATAGTATTGCAAAAATATTAAAGGGAAGTTCACGTAGTCAAGAACTGAGAAAGATTTGAAGAACATCAACTTCAGTCGCAAAGAATCCTGCTAAGAATCATATCAGATCACCCACATAAAACGTATTAATCTCAGTTTAGTACAGTTGAATCTATTTGATGACCTATGTGGTTATCTCAGTTTGGATCTTCATGACTTCATCCGTATTAAGTGTTCCTACCTACTAGGCTACTACTAACATTTTAAGATTCCTATGCAATAATTTGATTATGAATGATAAGAATTTGGACTGACTGTTTCCCCTATTTATTTTACTGGTAGGAATTTGGAGTAACATTAATGTTATACCGTACGCCATTTCTGGTAGACCTAGTGAACGAAAGAGTTGGACGTGTATTGAAGCTCGACTCAATCAGTGGTAATGTGTGGAAAGGCATGGACATGCTCATCTTCGATACTTGGCATTGGTGGACTCATACCGGCAAAGTAGCCAAGCCGTAAGTTCTTCCTACAAATAAATATTACGATGAATATACCTACATATACACTCAATTAGACGGTAGATGATGTCATTAACTTTTTTCATGGTAACATTAAACAATCATATGATATAATCTAATCTCCAAGATTATATATTATATGCTAGTGCCCTCTTTTAGAACAAAAGGGCAATTCTCATGCTTGTTTGATCAAGCATGGCTTTGAATCATGACTTTGAGGGACAAACATTACTCTTGTGATCGTAAATTGATTTGATTGAATCAAAGGGGCAATTATATATCTAACAGATATTTTTTTAATTTAATTTCGCAGGTGGGACTATATTAAAGAGGGAAACAGGTATTACAGCAAGATGAATTATATGATTGCATACTACAAAGGGCTAACAACTTGGGCAAGATGGGTTGACATGAATGTGAATCCTTCTAAGACTAAAGTCTTCTTTGTGGGCATATCTCCTTCTCATGATTTGTAAGTTCTTTTCTTTGCTCTACTTTCTTATCTAACCACTATATTCTAACTTTCTCTTTTTGATCTTGTTAGAAATTTTAATCAACCATAAAGTAGGCATCTAATCATCTTGTTTAATTAGGCATCTAATCAATCATAGATGAGTAAGGTAAAATAAAATAAAAAATAAATGTGTGAATGAAATTTTTTGGGAAAAAGTAATTTTCGCTRAATAAATTGAGTAAAATAATGAAAGTTGATTTTAGAAATGGACAATTCATTAATGTTAGAGTAAATAAAGTACTCCCTCCATTCCTTAATGTTCATGCCACTTCTTTTTTCAACTAGAGGGAATCTTACAAATAACTACTAATGTATAAAAATAAATATAGTGATGTGAGATCTTGTTTGATTTGTATTATTGCGTAGATTATTAATATTCAATCATTATAATTTTCACAAATATATAATTAAAGATATAAACGATACAAAATATGCATTGGGAAGCGTATGAACAGTAACTGGCAGGAACATTATGGAACAGAGAGTATGTAAAATTTAAAAAATTATTTTTAGATTGGTTTTGAACAACTAATTGAAAACATCTCAAAATGAAAAGAGAAACAACTTAAAAAAACGGAGAGATTATATATGAACTACTCCATTCGTTTTTTTTTACTTGCATCATTCCATTTTGTACAGTCTTTAACACTCAACTTTGAATCTTTGATTACTAATAATTCAAATTGTATATTTTTAAAGAATTTAAAAATTTGATATTAATAAACTATACATTTAGATGAATTAAATAACATCTCACTTTACTATTTTATATATTATAGATTTACCAAAAAAATTGGTCAAAATTTATTAACTTTGACTCTAAAAAAAAAAAATAATGCAAATAAAAAAAATACGGATGGAGTAATAAGATTGAGTCACACTATTGGTACATAAAAGGTGAGCTTGAAGATTAAGACTCAGTTTTCAATCTTCCAATCATAATAGTTTCTTAGCTTGAAGATTTAGGGTTTGTTTGATTTACCTTATCTGAACTTATTATTTCTGATTTGAACTTATTTTTTTTAACTGAACTTATCTTATTTTTTTAATTGAACTTATCTTATTTTTTCTTTAGTTGTTTTGTGAGAGAGAAAAATAATAATTGTGTTTTTTTCAATTTTATTTTTTTTGAACCGAACTTATTTTTTCATATCTAAACTTATTTTTTCTTATAACAGAACAGACCCTTACTATGTCTATGTGCATGTATAAGATAAAACATAGTAATATAGTAAGTGTACATCAGTCGATCAAAATGGGAGCTACATCAAAGTTTATTGAGATGCATGTAATAAAAAATTTATATGTGCATAAGGAGAAATAAGCGTAGCACTTCTGTATAATCGGTTATACATAGAAAATTGTTTTTCATGGTAAACAATGGAATTTAATATATATAGCTATTTGTTATTAGAGCAAGGTAGTTTGTCAATAACAATGATGCTGAATTGCTTATTGAGTTAAAATCCTGTTGAGGTAGTGTTTTCAATTTTCTATCATCAACCCAAATGACTAGTCCTAGTTACATGTTTTCAACAATAATTTCCTACTAGTGATTTTAACATATCTTTCATCTAATTCGTTGGTTGATCAAATCATTATTAACAAATCAATAAAGTCGTCATTTTGATATTCTTTAATCATTATGATCAACTTTTTTTTCCTTTCCGTTAGCAACCAACGTATTAGTCTCTAACAGACTGGTGATGATTTAATGTGGTGCTTATTATTATGATGATGACAACGTAATTATTTGCTTGTGATGCAGTGGAATCGATTGGAACAAACCATCAAGATCGTGCTCGAGCGAGACGGAGCCATTCTCCGGGGCAAGATACCCGGCAGGCATGCCGGAAGCATGGGCTGTGGTGGAAAGGGTAATGAAAAGAATACACAAACCAGTTTATTGGCTTGACATCACAATGTTGTCTCAGTACAGGATTGATGCCCACCCGTCCACTTATAGCGGCCGGGGTAGAGATTGTAGCCATTGGTGTCTTCCTGGATTGCCCGATATTTGGAATGAACTCCTTTACGCTGCTCTCTTTCAATGAGTTTCGATAATATTAGACAAAGATTAGCCATTATTCATGTCCAGGAAAAAAAATAGGACACGTGAAATACTGGGTGAAGCTGGTGTTATAATTGGTAGTTGGGTTGGGTTGGGCTGGGCTGGGCTGGTGTATGATGATTTATTTGCAATTTTTATTGTTTGGTATTTGGATTTCGTTTTGAATTTTATGGTGGGAAATGGGTGCATAAGGACTATTAATCAAGTGTAAAAAAAGTTGTCCTTTGGTAAAAAAAAAGGTGCAGCATTTTTTAAGATAAGAAATATTATTGTTAATCACAATTTACATGAGCAGTTGAAATCGATTTTTCCTATTTTAAAAGTCCCTTACTTCCTCCATTATAATTTACATGGGTGATATTATTTACATGGGTAATATGATTCACTTACTTGTGAATTGCCTTTTTAATTTACTTGTTCAATCTAGGTGTTTAGGTGATTGATAATAAATACTTCGTATTAGGTATGTATGAATGTGAGTTTTTAATATGGTACTTTGTAATAATTTGTGAATTTATGAAAATATCATGCGCAAATTGATATTAAAGTTTTTTAATTTTGGCTTCTTATCCACTGTATTAAAGTTAACATTTTCAAAAATGTTACGATTATATGTTATTTATTATTGAATTAATGTACTCTGTATTAGTGGATGAGTAATATAAGAATCTCATAAAAAAATAACACAAATAAATAAATTACCTTTTAAACATGATCAATGGGATTGCTTAAAGTAGCACATGTTACATGGACCGAGGTTGCTTAGAGTAGCACATGTTACATGGACCCTAGGTCCATGTTGCTATTACACGGCCCCATGCCAAAAATGTATATTTAGCTTGAAAAATTGAACATTGTTAATATTGTAATAGTGAAGTATGAGAGATTTCTCATTGATACTTGTACTTGTGAGAAATTTTTACACAAATGTCACTCATATACTTCTTATTATGAACCTAAGTCAAATATGGGAAAGACGAGRCACTATGCAAACAGAGTATGGATCCTCTCCATTTCTTAGAAAAAATGGAGAGTCCATTTCCTTATCTAGTGGTTGGGAATGAATTAAGGGGGAAAATAGGGAGATTTTGCAATTTTTATATTTAAGTTAAATRATTCTCAACCACTAGATGAAAGGAAATGGACTCTCCATTTCCTCTAAGAAATGGAGAGGATCCATACTCATGCAAACATATTATTTTACAATAGCACGTATTATACTAGGGTGGTAATCATTATTCACCTTAGTAATTATCTTAGTAATTTCTTAAGAAGCATTCAACTTTGCAACACTCTTCGGCACAAGCCAACAATTTTGCTTCTTAGATGGTAAGTTTTAAAAATTCGACTTTGCAACACTCTTCGGCACAAGCCAACACTCTTAGTAATTATCTCGAATAGCCACGGTCTTCAGCTTTAGAGATTTTGGAATTGGAGCTAACTCTAGCTCCTTCTCTGTTCTCTTTCGGGCTTCTTCACGAGCCTTAAGAGTTCTGTTCTCATCAGCTAGGCGCTTAAGTTTCTCATTCATCTCTTGCATTTGTTTCTGAATCTCATTCTTGAAAGTTTGTCCTCTTACTCAGAAAGTTCCTCTCGAGATGTTCCTGAGATACATAATCAAGTTTCAGATCATCTTTACCTTCATCAAGGTTTAAATCTTCCTCATTCTCATCTCCCACTTGAACTCGAGTGGAGGATCCTGGCTGGTCGGAAAATAATGAATGCATTTGAGCCTTTAGTCTAAGTCGAGTAGTAGATGGTTCTGTAGCCATAGGAGCCTCTGACGCCTTGTTGGTTATCTTGGGTTCACTTGGCTTGGACACCCCTTTCACCTCGAGGGCCTTGCCTTGAACCTTAGACTCATACTTCTTTGAAATCTCAGGCATCTTGAATCGCCTCCTCACATACGACGCCAATTGTTGTTGCAAGTGTTACAACAGGATAGTGAATATATATTTTGTGGGTTCTAGGAGGCTTCCTCTCGATGCTACTCAGACTTCATGACTTGGATGAGCTCCCTCTTTGTATTCCGTACACCTGAAACAAAGGAGAATAACCTTTCCAAGGTTATCTCCCCTCCGATGCTCAAGTTAGTACATGATCAAAGGGGTTAAAAACAAGAAAGTAAATAGGCAAGGTAAAAAAAAAAGTAATTTTAGCTAGGTTGTTGATTAGTATAGTTCCCCGTTTCACCTCGAGATTCGAACCAAATGATTGGAGAAAGAATGGAGTAAAGATTGTATCAATCAATGTGGGTGTTGGATGTAGTATTGAATGTGTTGTCACATCATCCCATTTTGGGTATTTATAGGGAATTGTATCCCCAGCTTGGCTCACTTTAGGTGATGCCAAGTGTTGCTTCGTGGTTCGTTCCTTTTTTCTTTTTAACTTAACCATTGATTCCTTTTCTTTTTTTTTCCTTTTTCTCTTGTTTCATAGGATCGTGACACGTGTTGTATTCTTTTTAAGTGGCACATCATTTGCCCATCAAATTAGTTCAATTGTAATTGAAGCTAATTTGCTGCTCTTTATAACACTCTGAATTTAATTTAAGTTGTTGACTTCTTATCTTGGCCTAAACAGGCTTGTAGTTTCTTGTAAAGAGACAAAACGCATGTCGGCTCCATGTGATAAGGCTGAATTCCCAATAGGGATAAGTAGAAGAGGAGCCGGCTAGAGTGAACGGCTAGTTTCCTTGGTCGGAGTTTTGATATTGTAGGCATATATCACCAACATATGGTGTGTTGGAGAAAATCAGGTACAACATAATCATCGTGAACCGGCATGATCCCGTGGGAGAAGGCGGGTACAACATTAGCACCATGTACCGGCATGGTTTGTTATGAAAGTCTTTGGATTGCCGGGAACCTAAGCCCTTACCGAAGTGTAAAATTTTCAATTTTGGATTTCCTTCTCATATTTTCTATAAATAGTAACCATAAGGAGAGAGAAAATTTACTTTAATCTCTCTCTCTCAGTAATTTTCTCAAATTTTCTCTCAAGTTTTTTTTATTCCAACCAATTCGGCAAGCAAATTCCAAACGACAACCTTCTATTTCAACCTCGGCCGATCTTCACAAGTAGAGTTCCTTCCTTCTTCTTTTATTTTTCTAAGTTATGTATTCTTTTTCATTAATGTCGTCGGCATCATCCATGGCTTCATCATCTCCTTTTAATAAGTCAAACGTCGGGGGCCTCCAGCCCAGGCCAACTTCCGCCGAGTCGGTGAGCACCTGAGAGTCAGTTATACCACAATACTTAGTAAATAAGGTGTCTGGTTCCCTTGTGACTTTCAGGGGAACATGATTATAGTCAAACAAACGGCTAGGAAGCCGAAATCTACTAAATCTCGATATATGAACTATGGTCGGGTGTCTCCATCTTCTTTAGAAGACGAGCATACTTCACATAGTAATGACGAACAAGAAGAGGTGGTTGACATGGATGTAAACCAGAACCCCTATGTTGCCGGAGACGTTGAGGAGGAAAATTTTGATGAAGTGGGAATCTCTTATAATGCCAAAGATGATTCTCTTCAAATAGGAGATGAGATAATTGATCTCCGTGGTAAAAAAACATGTCATTGTCGAATCCGAGGATGATGATGATGAAGCAACTAACCATCATGCTGAAGGGCACGCCGAAGAGGGCGATGTCGATGATGATGATGATGAACCGGACTTGGATGAGTTTGGTGAGGTGGCCGGTGACTACGACATTGATTGTGACAAGGCTGAACCGTTAAAGAAAAAGAGGAAATAGTCCGGTTCTAGAGAGACTTTACTTAGTCTTTTCAGTGAAAAGGCGAAGTCGGAGTGGATAGACATCCTTAACTAATCAAGCAACGTTGACAATTACTCCAAGGCCTTGGACTTGGAAACGGGTGGCCTGGTAATGCTAATACCAGAGCTGGGCCAAACTAAGACTGCACACCGGTCCAAGACCGGACCGGACCGGACCGAAACCGGTTTGACCGGAACTTGGAATCTGAAAAAAACATGGACCGAAGACCGGACCTGAAAAAACCGGTCCGGTCCAGTCTGGACCTGATTTTTTCAGGCCCGGTCCGGTTTTGGACCTGTTGGACCTGTTTCACTAAATAGTTGAGCTTTCCCTAAAAACTTATCAAATAATGCATACTCATTAAACCTTTGTGTTTGGCCACATAACCACTTTCCATTACAGCATACTTTGAGCCTTACATAAAAACATACAAGTCCACATACATAAAATTTAAATACCTCAAGTCCACAAAGTACATTAATACATTAATACAAGTCGACAACCATAAGTCCATAAATTATAATAGTCAACCTACAAGTCCCAAATTACAATAGTTCATCTAATTAAATAAGTAATACATCAAGCTAGGTAATTCATATCAAAGAGTCCACAAATACAACATCTTCGCCTTCATCCATAGTCATCGCTTGGAAATCTATAAACATGTTAACACAAATAAATTAAAACCAAGAAAAATATCTTGAAAAAAAGAATTTATTTGTAAAAAAGCATATTATTACCTTTCTCAATCTCTTCCAATTCTTTTAAATTTTCTTCCATATCAATTCTGGACGCTCCTTTTGATCGTAGCCAATCTTGTGTACAAATGAGAGCTTGAAGCGTCTTTGAATAAAAAAATAAATCAAAAGAAAAATTAAGTTAAAACAAATAAAATGATTACAAACAAAGTAAATATGCATATAGACTAAAAAATTATTCATTACCTTAGGAGTCAATGAACTCCTAAATGGATCAAGATGGCGACCTCCTGCACTAAACGCGGACTCTGATGCAACTGTAGATAGTGGAATAGCTAATACATCTCGAGCCATACGCGAAAGAATGGGATATCGGTGTCCATTTCTCCTCCACCAAGTCAAAGCATCAGWCTCTTCTTCCTCTGCTCCTAATTGTTCATTAAGATACCTCTCAAACTCACTTCTCACATTCCCACTTGTCCCCTTCAACCTTTTGGCTCTATCCTTCAAGTTTTTCATATAGTCAACTCCCCCTCCCATACTATAATCATCAACCAAATCAATCGGCATGTCATCAACACTATGTCCACTTTGAGGATTAATACTAGCATACTTCTTTCTATACTCATCAAACAAAGTGTAAGCAGACTCTTTCACTTTACATGCTAGTTTTGTGCCAACCTCTTTGCCATAAATATCAATAAGTGTCAACTCAACAACACAAATCTTTGAACAAGGATCAAGTATTACGGCAATGTATAATAGTTTGTTCATTTTATCCACATTCCCCCAATATTTGTCAAACATTTTCTTCATTGAAACTGCCATTGCTTTGAAATTCACATCTAAACTTTCTTCCCACTTATTCAACATATTATAAATAGCCGCAATCTCAAACAATCCTTTATTGCTAGTGACGTAAAGAGAGCCAGAAATACGACGAGTTAACAAGTAGAACTAAAAACACGTTGAAATTTTAAAGCCGTGTCCAACATGGTAAAGGTCGAGTTCCAACGAGTTGGTACATGAAAAGACAAAGACGACTTGCAATCAATATTAGGCTTTTGCACAAGATTTTTAAACCTTTGTATTCTTTGTGGAGAATTTTTCACATATTTCACAACATTTCGAATTCTATCAAKGGAAATACCATGCTCTCTAATGCCATCSCACACAATCAAATTAACTATATGAGCCATACATCTAACATGCAAATATTTTCCATTACCAACACATCCTGTTCTTTCAACCATTCTTCTTAAGTGAGCACAAGCAATATCATTAGAACTCGCATTATCAACAGTGACACAATACAACTTATCCTCAATACCCCAACTTTCCAAGCATGACTCAACAACTTTTTCAATAGCTTCACTCTTATGACTAGAAATTGGACAAAAATTTATAATTTTTTTATTCAATTTCCAATCATTATCAATGTAATGAGCCGTGAGACACATGTAGTTAATTCTTTGAATAGAAGTCCAAGTATCAGTTGTCACACAAATGGATTGACAATTACTTAAAATGGATTTCAATTTTGCCTTTTCATCATGATACAATTGAAGACAATCACGAGCAACTGTGGTACGTGAAGGCATATGTAAATCGAGGACAAGCTACACTCATCAAATGGTTAAAACCAACTTTCTCTACAAATCTAAAAGGTAGCTCATCAACAATAATTATGTAAATAAGTGCATCTCTAACATCATTGACATTCACATTCCCATATTTCAATTTCCTTTCCCCGTCATCATTCTCTCCATCCCCGGGTGCAAAAAAAAAAGTTCTGTTTGTGTTCCCTTGCCTTTATCTTTGTTTATGGGATTACTTTTACACCTTTCAGCATGATACTTAACATTCTTTGAGCCCTTATCTTTCCATCCTCCACATATTCGATGTAGTAATCCCAGTAAGCTGCTCTCCTCTTGCTCTTTCTAATAACATATTGACGTCCATCAACTATCTTCTTATCCGGAGGTAAGGTCTTGCGAACCTCTTCTATGTCTGTGCTTTCGACGACATCCATCAAGCTTTGTAAACTTTTAGATTGAGAACTCTCCATCTACAATAATAAACATAATAATAAAACAAGTTATTAAATATAATAAAAATGAATTAAAGTAATAAAGCAAATTATTACAAGATAAGCTTACATTAACAGAGGATGAATCCGTTGTTGAGCTTGAAAATAATCGTACAATGGGGAATGGATAAAATGAACAAACTATTATAACATTGCGTAATACTTGACTCCTTGTTCCAAAGATGTGGTGTTGTTGAGGTTATATTTGAAACAAACTATTATATTTTGACGTTGGGGAATGTGGATAAAATGAACAAACTATTTATACTTTTGACGTGATTCTGATTTGGAGATGTATATTTCTCAGAGCTTCCCACGGTAGGTCGTCAAGACTTAATTCGGACAAAAGACGAAGAAGTTTATGGCCATTTCAATCATCGCTGCACACTAGAATGTCGCCCCCTCGCGCGTTTTGCTCCTACTTGCTTCACAGTTCGCCCACAGTTCCTTGCTATCCCACTTGGTTGGGACTGGTTTTTACTGTCCAAGCGCTTTAAGCTGCTATTCGTTGAACTTAAGGGGAGGCATTGCACTATAAATATGTGAAAGCTCCCATCATTTTTACGAAGCTTTTCTTTTTACTTCATACTTTGGTTGTTTTCTTAGATAGTTAAGCATCTAGCTCTCATTATATCAAGTTATTGTTCTTCATGTTCTTGGTGTTCTCATTCATGTTCTTGGTGTTCTTCGTTCGTGTTCTTGTGTTCTTCGCGCGTTCTTCACTAATTTCACTAATCACGCACTAATCTTTATTTTTGTCATACTAATCTCTAACAAATTATTTTTCGTCTTTTAATATTTTAATCTCTAACCTATTTTTCGTTAAACGTTGAGTGGTGTTTAAACCCGCGTTATTTATATTTTTGTATTTCATGTTTTATTCTCTAACTCTTATTTTTCGTTAAACGTTGAGTGGGTGTTTAAACCGGCCCGGTTACTTTTTATATATAATGTTTTTATTTTCTAACTCTACTTTTCGCTTAAACGTTGAGTGGTGTTTTAACCCCGGCGTTATCATTTTCTCTAAGCCCTCTATGTTTATTGTATTATGTTTGTTAACATAAATTGTGAATTAATTCACTTCTAGGGTTTGGGATCTTTGGATGTTCGATGTGATCTTTATGGTTGAACCAACTTGGGTGGATTGATTAATTACTATCTCCCTATTAATTTGTTACTTAGTTGCTCAATTAAATTATGGCCATAGTTTTCATTAGCTTTGTTCTTGTTTTAACGCGAGTTAAACGCCGACTGTAAAAACACCGTGTGAGACTTATCGATAAAGGTGAGCGAATCTAGTAAATTGCGAGAGCCTGCTAGAGGATATAGTCTCTACCTTATGATAAACATAGGGAGACCTGATTCGAGAGAAGTTGTAACCCTAGATAGTATAATCAATGAAACTTGTTGGTTGAGTATTGTTTTGATTCCCATTTGACTTCAAAGTGACCATTACCCTAGGTTTTAGTCCATTAATTATTCTCCATTAAATATGTCAACTGTTAGTGTTAATCTTGTCATAATCAACCAAGGCCCTTTTCAAATAATCTTGAACACATTAATTAGTCAGCTATTTAATTACCAATCTCACTGTGGATACGATCCTTGCTTCCACTTGCTACATAGTTTGTTGTTTCTAGGTTTTTGATAGGTGTGCGATAGCTCGTCAAATTTTGGCGCCGTTTGCCAGGGGCAGACGGGAATATTGAATGCTACTAGTTGTGTTTTGATTATTTTCTTTTTGTCTCGAAGGAACCTTGGTCTTGGTAGAGACTGTTCTCATCTCGATACAATTGTTGCAGTTTTGTTTTTTGCGCATGGAACTCAATTCAAAGGGAACTATTTCCATATGACCCTGAGGTAGAGAGAACTTTTCATAGACGTAAGAAATTTCTGACCCTAATCAATTCGAAGCATCAATATAGAGGACGACGGCTTTTTCTCTTATTCATACTCCTTGCGTCCATGATCACGAAGAAGAGGAGTCCGTTCTTTTAGTCCTAATTAGAATGGCGACTGAAAGATCTTTGGAAGGATTTTCTCAGCCTAGTGCTAGCTGAAAATATCCTACTGGTCTAGAATGGCCAACTCTTGCAGCAGCAAATTTTAAGGCTCAAAACCTGGTTTTGCTAAACTGATTTGAGCGAATCAATTTGTGAGGGACATCAAGATGATGGATCCAAGTCTAACATATCTCAAGACTTTCTCCAATACTTGCGCTACCTAATAAGAGCAACAAGGGGTGAGGCAAAATCAGATTCCGTAAGTCATGCTTTTTCCTTCTCAATTGAAGATAAAGCAAAATTATGGTTCAATGGGCTCAAATATTGAGAAAAATGCAACATGGAATGATGGGGCCTCTTGCATTCTACAAAAAATAATGTATCCTCCTGAAAGAACTGTTTATCTTAGGCCAAATCACCGAATTTCAACGCAACATGTTGATGAAACATTACATGAGGCGTGGGCGAAAGGTACAAGAGTTGCAAAGGCTATGCCCCCATCCACGGTCTTACGGAAGAAGTGGTTTTGGTCCATAAACATTTTACAATGGGTTAGGCAATGAATCTCGCACTGAATTTCGGCTCTAACACAGCTAAATGGGAGGTTCATGAACAGCGGCAAGGCAGCAGGGTCAACTTGACGAGGAAAATGGCCATTCAATAATCACAATTTGGCAAGTCCTCGTGGTCTTTGCAAGGAAAGGTGGGTAAGCATGGAGGTTGATTCTAATTGCGTTATTAGCTGTCAAATGTCTATGATTAGTCAAGAAGCTTGATAAAATTCAATAGTTTTTGCTCACAATCTAGCCAACTGATGAGTGGTTTTGCAGCACTTCTAGGCCAAAATGAATCTTTTGTTGATAATTGTGGTCTTTTGGGACGGGTTTCACAATATTGCAATATTTCCATGGAACAAGTCAGATTCATTCCAATCTATAAACAAAATAATGCCATTCTCAAACACTTACAATGAAGGATATAGGAATCACCATACTTGTCCAAAAGTGCAAAAGTGTCCAAAATCCACAACAATAGATATGCCTCCACCACCATAACCACAATGCCACCCCTCGATACTATCAACAACAGAATCAACAAGCACCTGGCACATGTCACCTCCCGGTTTTCTAGGCCCCTTGAACCCAATCTCACAAGCCCGTTGCAGTCTGGTATCCTATGCTTGTTGAGAGAGGAATATGAGTTGCAAAGCAAAGGATCGACAACAGATAAGCGTGCAAATAAAAGCAACTAGAGAACAATTGGCACAATTGGCTACTTCTAGTGCTCAAATAGGCTACCAGGCACTCTCCCATCTCAACCTTCACCACCTCTTGTAGTGTTAACCGCCCATTACTCTTCCCGTAGTGGTGCTAACTATGAATGGTCCACCAATGCCGGTTTGATGATCCGAATGGTGAGAATGACAAGGGATAAAGGGGTTGATGAAGTCGTTAATAGAGGAGTACTGAGGTCACTAAGGAAAACGGGAAGAAGAAGTCCTAAGTGGATAAAGAAAAGGACGGTTGAAATGGCTAACACAACCAACTCCTGAAATCAAACCTTCCTTTCCCGAATAGGTTGGCAAAGAACAGCTGAAAATCCAATTTGGTAAGTGTATATTGCTGGAGGTTGTGAAGAAAACTTGCAGTAACTGTTCCTTTCTGTTGAATGATTTACTAAAAGTTCCTTCCCTATGCAAATTTTTGAAAGATATATATGACTAGGAAGAGGGAATTCAATGCAGATGTGGATGACTATGGCTTTTAAACTGAAAGAATGTAGTGCAAGTTTTTAACAAAACAAATCTCCACCTAAAATTGAAAGATCCTGGTATGTGTTTTTCAATTCTAGTAGCATTGGCCCATTGTTTATTGATAAAGCTTATGTGATTTGGGGCCAGTGTTAGTGCATGCCTTATCTTTTTGTAAAAGGCTCAATATGGGTGACTTGAAATTTACCGAACATAACTTGCAAATGGCGGACCCGTTTCTGTAAATACCCCTCGCTGTTTTAGAGGAGTCTTGTTCGAGTTGGTAATTTACATCCCCGTTGACTTTGTGTGCTCTGATATGAAGAAGACATTCACATTCCATCATCCTAGGTAGCCTTTTCTTCATACGGCAGGCTGATCATAAATGTAAGAATGGGAAGTCTTACATTAGTAAGTAGGAGTATGACAAGTAAACTTTCAATTTGACCACAAGCTGTTTTAAAAAGTCCTATGTTAGAGGAGTCATGTTTAACATTGAGGTGTGCTTGATATTATTGCACAAGATAGCTATGCTCAATCCCTTTATCGGGATCCTTTGGAGGCTATTATGTGTTTAGAGTCTTTTGCAGGTGATAGTGATCATGAAGTGAGTTATTTGGCAAAGACTCTTACAAGGCAAGGAGCTTGGTTGATGAAAGCCAAAGTTCAAAGTTATATACCTCCCCCTTGCACAATTGAAAAGGCCATTGAGCAAAATCATTGAAAATATCAAGGGCATTAGTCCAAGAATTCTCAACGATAAAATCAATCCTAGGATGACTACTGCCTTTCCATCAACGTAAAGAGGTCGAGCAAGGCCATTTGTAACATGTGAGAATGGTTGAGCGGGGCTTCATAAAACCTAAAAAGCAACTTTGGCGGAGGTAACCCATATTTTAAGCTTTAATACATAAAAAATCGAAAAAATGAATGAAAAAATAAAAAAAAAAAGAAAAAAGAAAAAAACGAAAAGAAAGAAGTCAGATAATCAAGTGATGTTTATAAATGATTTCATTGAAAATTTTATATTACTTTATCGTAATATGAGATTTTCACGTTAATATCCCTATTAAACATAAATGTAAAATAAATATTTACATATTTTCATTATGTACATATTTATTTTCATTCCAAAAAAGGTTTTTCGAAATATAATCCAATGTTTTTATGCACTCTTCACTATTTTATTGGTGCTTCCACAACCTTTTATCATATCGTGAACCTTTTATAAAAAACCAAACCACCGCAACCCATCATCATCCCCTCAATTTCACCACCACCACCACTGTCTCATCGTTGACCCTTCTTTTTCTCATCACCCAAAAAAAAAAACCTCCATGCCTCCCCACAAAAAAAAGGAAAAAAAAGGAATAGTTGGGGCATGTGCTAGAAATAATAATTATTGTGGTGAATTAGGTTCTTAGCCTATTACTTCCCTATTCCTTTATTAGTCTATTCGACATATGGGACTATGTTCGAAACAGTTGGGGGAGAGATTTAATAGTGCAATGTTTTTTACCTTTATTGTATTCGGTATTATCTGTCAAAAAAAGAATGAGAGAAAAGAAAAGAGGCTTGGACGAAAACCCAAAAGGGCTCCTTGAATGAGAGGTTGAGGAAAATATGTCTTCATTTGGCAGGATTAGCATTTAGTGGATTACTTTTCAGATCACTCAAAAGCTTGTTTAATGGCGGCACAATGACTTTCACACTGATTGATTCTCCACTTCTTTGATGCGGATTAAAGGTTGTAATAAAGTGTACTTCTATTATTAGTATTTTATTTCTATAGTGTAAAAAAAAATTAACTCGTGGTTTTTAAGAAAGGCATAAATTCGTATTCCCATTTTCCAAAACTTTCATCTACTAAATTTACTCGAGGCGAAGTAAACATTTAGTGTGGGGGAGTTTGATATACGATACTTTTATGCTTTATTTATAGGCACATGTTATTAGTTTTCGTAGTTTTTAAGTCTAGACATTCGGAGCTTTTTAACTTGTTTGGAAAGACTCTTGCGCACATATCGGGTCAAATGGTCATATCTTTCTACATAACAATATTTTGATGTGATTCAAATTGGAGAGAGTGATAGCTTTCTCAATATCTTTCCCATCGATACTCCTTAACGCTGTTTCAGAAAATAAACGAAGAAGTTTATTCCAGCTTCAGTGAGCACTCTCATGCAATCGCAGTCTTTGTGTAAGCATACCTGGATTCAAACAGTCAATGTCTGTTTTAATATACTAATATTTTGACGTGATTCTGATTGAGAGATGATAATTTCTTCAAGAAGCTTTCCCACGTAAGGTTCGTAAGACTAATTCGGGGACAACGACGAAGAAGTTATCCATTTTCAAATCATGCAGGCGTGGTAGCACAGCAGAATATCGCCCCTGCGCGGTTTTGCCTCCTACTGCTTCAAGTCGCGGCACCTTTGCCTTGCTATCCCACTTGGTTTTGACGTGGTTTCTACTGTCCGAAGTCCTTAAAGAGCTGCTATCTTGACCTTAAGGGGATGCATTGCACTATAAATAAGTGTGAAATGCTCCCATCATTTTTAACAAGCTTTTTTTTTACTTCATACTTTGTTGTTTTCCTTAGATAGTTAACATGCTAGCTATCAATTATTAATCAAGTACCTTGTTTCTTCATGTTCTTGGTGTTCTTTCGTTCTGTTCTTCGTGTTTCTCGTTCGTGTTCTTCGTGTTCTTCGTTTCGTGTTCTTCGTGTTCTTCGTTCATTTTCACTAATTCACTAATCACGCACTAATCTTTATTTTTCATTACTAATCTCTAAACTATTATTTTTCGTTTAATATTTTATTCTCTAACCTTTATTTTTCGTTACGTGAGTGGGTGTTTAACCGGCGTTATTTATTTTTTGTAATTTAATTGTTTTATTCTCTAACTCTTATTTTTTGTTAAACGTTGAGTGGTGTTTAAACCCTGCGTTACTTTTTTTATATATATGTTTTATTTCTAACTTCACTTTTCCTTAAACGTTGAGGTGGTGTTTTAACCCCGCATTATCCATTTTCTCTAACCTCTATGTTATTGTTATTATGTTTGTTAACATGAATGTGAAATAATTCCACTTCTAGGGTTGGGGATCTTTGATCGTTCGAGTGTTGATCTTTATGGTTGAACTCAACTTTGTGGATTGATTATTACTATCTCCTTTATTTGTTCTTATGTTGCGTCAATAAATTATGGCCGATATTGGTCGTTGAGCTTGTCTTGTTAACGCGAGTTACGTCCGAGTGGGTAAAGAACAGCGTGTGAGACTTACGATAATAGGTGGAGCGAATCTAGTAAATTTGCGATAGCCTGCTAGAGGGATATAGGTTCTAAGGGAGACCTTGATTCGAGAGAAGTTTGTAACCCTAGATAATAATAATCATGAAACTTGTTGGTGTGATATTGTTTTGAGTTATCCATTTGCTATTCCAAAGTGAACCATTACCCTAGGTTAGTCCATTAATAATATTCTCCATTATATGTCCAAGTAGTTGTTAAAATGCGCTTAGTCATAATCGAAACCAAGTGCCCTTTTTCAATTTAATCGTTTGACCATTTTGAAATTAGTAGCTATTAATTACCATCGTCGTCAGGTGTGATAGAAGTCCTGCTTCCACTTGCTACATAGTTTGTTTGCTAGGTATTTTTGTGAATAGGGTGTTGCGATAGCTCGTCGTCACTCTGTGACCCTCCCGTTAGTAGGCTTCCTATTATGTGTGTGATTTCGCTTATTTTCTCAGTGTATTTGAATTCTATTAACCACTTGAATTATATTAACTAACGCTATCTGTAGGAATTTTGGGTAGTTTATTTGCGTCTTCGTCTTGCTGGGTGATTGAATGTAACTAACTTTGGCTATGTTCTATTAAACTAAACTCGAGGTTTTAAGCCTACAAATCACATATAAGGAATTTACATAGACTTGACATATAATGGCATAGACTTATAATGGGTTCAACAAAATATCAAAAAACAATAATAAAGAAGTATATACATAATTCACTTTAAAAAATGTAAATTCAACATTAAATCTAGCAAATTAAATTCATGTCTTGGAACAAAATTGAAAGCAGACAACACGAAACCTACTACTTAATTGAACTGTGTATACCACGTAATTTCTACGTAGATAAAATTCAAACAAATCGCTTGAATTAAACTATAACTATTACGATATTAACATTGCCAAAGCATATCGTAGGATTTTGTTTTTAAAAAAAATTCGAAAAATGTAACTTCTTGCTTATCAATAGCAGCAAGTTTCGCCAATGGACCTGCGATGCCAGAAATCAGCAGTTTCCAATGATCGTATGCAAAAATTACGCACTTTTCCATTTGGATGCCTACAATCATTGGAAACATATTCCTGCGCTGATTTGGCACTTTTGAGGTGGATTTTGCACTTTCACCAACAATTCAAATCGCTACATATTATTCTTCAGTAGTCAAGTTAGCGGGGTTCCCTCTGTTAACTTGAATTATATTGAAACTTCGCTAACCGTAAAATGGGCTCCTAATTGATAGAGTGTAGTCAAGAAGATGGTACACTAAGGAGGAAACGTGTTGTGGAATAAAACTAGCTTAAAACAACAAAGAATGAAAAGAGACCAAACATCATCATTATAAGGGATAAGTATCAAACTACCATTGTATTTACAAGGAAGGATGATTACCTCCATAGATAACACACAATGAAATGAAAATTCGAACAACTTTACTCTGCTACTCCATGATAGGATGAACTATGCTACGCTACGCTAGACTAATCTAGCTACGCTAACTAAACTAATTTGGCTACTGATCCAAGTTGGCTAAAGGAAACTAATGCTAAAAAAGAGATAGTTTGATGTTGTTGTGTTGGTTGTTGTTTTCTGTTGTGCCGAATTCTCTGCTTTTAATAGCCTTCAAGGGTGTAAGATTCATGGGTGGAAGTTGATTGTGCAAAGGAAAATCCTTCCCCACATGTCCTTCAAATATGGGTCGAAATGGATCCACGTGGAAAACCTACAGATGTAAATTAATCCGAACGAAACGGGACGGAGAACGACGTTTCTGACACTGAAACCGGTAGAAAGGAACGCTCGAAACATGGATGAATGACAAAGTGTCACCCATCCAGGGATGCCTTTGGTTTTTGAGTGGATTGCCTATAAATACTCCGAAAAACAAGGAAAACACACACTCTTTCCTATATAGCATTTTTTGCATAACTTTCCACCTCTTGAGAGTATCTCTCACTACTTTTCCTCTCAAGTGTTGGCACTTTTAACTTTCCTAACTCCATACTTCCTTTAAGCACGGAGGGGAGATAATCCAAATAGGATTATTCTTCTTTGTGTCAGGTGCCAGGCAAGCTTTGTGAACTAGGAGCAAAGGGCCAATCATCATGGTGGCCAGGGGATCGGAGATTGCCAGTCAGAACGTTCAACGTGCAATAGAAAGGTCAACTCTCCCAAAGTTAGCATTGAAGGGAGCCCTCACCCCTCTCTCACACCATGATTCTAGAGGGAAATCTTGTAAGCCAAGACACGTCATACATTTACTTGCTACATTACATTGGCGCCGGTCCGCTGTTGGGGAGGCAATCAGAAATGGCTTTCAGGAGATGACCATACAACACGAGGGACCGATAACACCTCCATCTTCAGAGAAGGAGAGTAACCTAACGGCGGGACGAACGCCGATTCAGCTCACTTTAAAAGTTAGCACTGGAGGAACAACACTGACCTAAATCGCTTCAGGACTTGGATAGTCCGGTAACGTTTCACATGTCTCTCAATGGATGAAATTTCCAAGGGAGTAGACGAAGATAGTGGGCTCGTTTTTCTCCAATAGGACGAGTTGAAAGAGTAGACTTGGACGCTCTCCAAGCGGAGAATGCCCTCTTGAAAGCCTTGCAGGCAGGCAAGTCTAAGGTACTGGCAGTGAAGCCCGCCAGTCCAAGCTTTTGGAGGTAACAACACTCCCACCATCCCCAAAGCTCAAGGACCATCAATGGTCAAAAATCCAACGCCAGAAAGGCAAATTTGTTTACAACTGAAGCCACATTCCTTGGAACGAGAAGAGCCAGGCCAAGAGGTACCGTAGCACTCCTAAACCTGCCACAACAGCAACAACTGGCCCATCAAGGACCTCTGCCAAGGGGGTCCTTATAGGTTAGATGAAGCCTATGTAGAGGATAGTTTCTTTCTCGTGAGGAGCCAGGAAGACGTTAGGACTCTTATTGAAAAGAGGAAGCAGTCAAAAAGACGTAAGCTTCCTCCAATGATCCCGAGAAATACGGATCAAGAGTGAACGGAACCAAGATCCAGGTTGATCACTGGACAAGAAGAGAACTGGGAGCTTAAAAGCAAGCCGCTCGGTATGATGAAGAGCAATTCTTTGACTGGCTCCACGCCAGTGTTGTACGACCCTTCCATCGTTCTTTTTAGAACACATGGTCCAGCTCAAAAGCACATCTGGCCAGACCACCCCCGAATTGCAATCGACATGAAGCCTGAGGTTAGACTCCCACCAACCGTGGGGGTGTCACCAAAGCGGTGTATCACCCTGGATAGGGGTCATTGGTCAAACATCCCACGGGTGACTAGGGGAATGCAAGCAGCTTTCCCTAACTGACAAAACCCTTTCTCTCCTTCTATCCTCATGGCTATGCAGTCCCAGAAGATTCAAAGTTTCCATCTATTGAATCTTATGATGGAACTACAGACCCAAAATGAATCATCTGGGCAATGTACAAATCTTAGCAACACCCAAGGCCGACATGCGATTGGTGTAAGTTATTTTTCCAGTTACTCCTTAAGGGGGCTGGCAACAAGGTGGTTCAGCGGCCTTTCAACGGGTTCTATCTACAACCTTCATGAAACTAGCTGTTCTTTTCACTCATCATTTCATGGCACATCTTCGCCAGGAGCAAGAAAAAGTAGCTTTACATTGGGTAGGTTCCAACAACGGTCAGGCAAATGAGAGTTTGAGGACCTATGTAAAGGCGCTTCAAACACGAAACTCTCAAATTCCCATACTTGCCAGACCGGGTGATCCTGGACAAATGTCTCATCGTGGGCTGGAATGAGGACAGTCCATTCAAGTCCAATGGTAAGGCAACGAGTTGGAAGGGACTTGAATGGAGATGATAGAGGGAGGCCGAACAGCAATGGATCCCCCTGAAAGATCTGTCTGTCAAGAAAGGCCAAGGAAAAGGGTAACATTCCCCTCCTCCACATCAAAGCAACAGCAACCGAAGCGATTGGGTTTGACAAAAAAGAGGTCTGGCACTGGAACATTGAGGAGGAGGGAACATCCCAGAAAGGGATCGGCCAGTGAAAGAAGAGAAAGTTTCGCTACACCACCTATCGGTTGAAAATACACTAAGGATCTCTTCCAGGTTTACAATGAGGTAAAGCCAAGACGTCCACATCGGACGATCCTCCTCCCAAATCAAAACAGAGATGATAAGAAGGGACAAATCCTAGTATTGCAAGTATCACAAATAGCTGGACACGTCAACCAGACGATTTTCCATACCTTCAAGCGCACTATTTGATCGTCTGGCGCACCAGGGCAAGGTAAAAAGAAGCATTTAATAAAAAGATTTCAAAGAAATTCTCCCTCTACGGAAGGCGTGCCTCAACAATGAGGAGCATTCTAACTCCGGAAATCGTCCACACGATCCCGAGGTTTCGCTGCAGGCGTCAATTTGACTGCCAAAGGGTCACCCTGGACTACTGAGAACTCCTAACAGGTCATGCTCCTAGACAAGGAGGAGGAGGAGGAGGAGGAGGAGAAGTTCCCCGACATTCTCATTTGTAGAAGGATCGTTGGGAAGGTAAGCACCTCCCATGATGACCCTCTAGTGGTCAGATAAAAAGTGGCGGATAAGCGTGTCCATGATTCTTATTGAACAACGAAGCTCCTCCGATATCATAAGCCTCGAGTGCCTTCAGAAGCTGAAATATAATGATGGATGATTTGGTGCCATGCCATAATCCCATCATATGGGTTTGGTGGTTGGCATCGTTCAGTCCAGTGGAGTGGTCACCCTCACCCTTCCCCCCCGTCTTGGACTGAGAAACGTTTGTAGGCACTTGCGAGTCAATTCTTGGTGGTTAAAAATATGACAGCTACAACGCACATTGGCGGTCCAATGCCAAATGCTTCGAAATCAAGTGGGGTCACACATTTAATGTTGATGAAATTTATCAGCGAGAGGGCAAGGTTGGCACAATTTATGAGATAAACAAGTCGCTCGAGACGTGCTACCTCACCACCGTCAAGTCCTTGCTAAGGGGCAAGGATAATGAGTGCTAGACTTCGAAACAAGGGGTCACCAAGAAGAGGAAGTCTGGCGCAGTAATAGATGGTCCATGGCACTACACCAAGTAAATGATGGCCATCACGGTTTGTTTGCTTCTATCTCTCGGCCAGAGCTAGGAGGCCAACAAGAGGACTTAGTTAGATCCCCCTGCCAGGGAGGACGGTTAAGGTTAAGTTGAATCCATGAATGACAAGTTGGGGCAAGAGTCAAGGATTTGTTTGAAGAGTTAAAGATGTCTTGACATTCTCAGCGAGGAGATGCAGGGCTGGATCCAAAGAATCGCCCAGTCATAGCCTTGATGTTGACCCCACTTTCAAAGCCAGTGAAACAAAAGAAGAGAACCTTAGGTCCGGTTCGAAGTAAGGGCAGCCGGTGAAGAAGTTAAATATCTAGACGATGGGTTCATGTTTCCTGCCAGTATCTTCTGAGTGGGTGGCCAATGTGGTCTAGTTCCAAACCAAATGGAACATGGAGAATCTGGTGTGGAATACACAGATCTGAAACGAGGCTTGATCCAAAAGATAAGGCCTTCCCCACTCCCAAAGAAATAGACAAGCTAATATGATTCTACAGCGGGCACGAAGCCATGACTTCGTTGATGCTTATTCAGGATTCCCCATCAAATCCCTCTTAAGGAGGAAGACCAGTGACAAGACAACCTTTTGTCACTCGACATGGGTTATATTATTATAGGTAATGTCATTTGCTTAAGGAATGCCCCTGCTACCTTCCAAAGTGTGTAATAACCATCTTCGCTAAGCCAGCTTGGAGGATGTGCCTCCTTGATGACATGATCATGACCAGGCAAGAAGGAGAATCATGCAGGGGACCCTACGAGAGACATTTGGAACACTTTGGCGCATTTCGGCATGAAATTAAATCCAAAGAAGGTGTGTCTTGGAAGTAACTTTTGGCAGTTCTCGGGTTCTTGGTAGATGAAGAGGTAAGAGGCCAACCCCCGACAAAAGTAAAGTGTTCTAATCGACATGCAATTGCCTCGAAATTGAGGAGGTCCAGAACTCGTGACAGGGTTCCAGCGGCGTCTTGGAATTCCTCTCCATCTGGGATATAGTGTCAGTATATCTTCAAGGGCAAATTCTAAGAAAAGTGCCAAGTCGAGTGGAGTGAAGAGGCTTGAAGCGGCCTTCGTGAAGTAAGGAACATTTGTACCTTCCCTCAGGTTAGTGAGCCTATGGAAGGGCACAACCCTGTACATGAGTACTCTCGGTCTCTTCGAACATGGCCTTGTCGGCGGTGCTGGTGGGCCGAATAACGGGAAGGAGCCACAGTTGCCATGGTAACTTTGTATTAGCCATGATACTTTAAGGAGCGGAAATGGCGCCACCCACATCTTTAAAAGTTTGGATTGGCAGCTTCATGATGGTGTAGCAAGAACTTCGTACCCTAACTACGCAGCCCATCGTAAATTGTTCGTCTACACTGCGGGTGCGCAAAAGGCAGACCTCTGACCAAATTGGAACTCTACAGAATGATGCTCTAACATGGGCATAATCAGCATGAACCAGAGTTCAACTTAGAGTTCGA
>SNQN01000860.1:61867-71885 GCA_008642245.1 Bassia scoparia | reverse complement strand
AACATGCAACTATTAAATCTCTCCCCCACCTTGTTCGGAACAACCTACTGATAGAAATAAAGAATAGGACAGTAACTAGTGAAGAACTAATTCACACAATAATTATTATTTACTAGCAACATGCCCCAAACTTATCCTTGTTTTTCCTTTTTTTTGGTGGGGGCATGGAGTTTTTTTTTTGGATGTGAGAAAAAGAGGGTAGGCAACATGGAGTAGTGTGGTGGCGTGAATTAGGATGTGATAGGTTTGGAGTGGTTGTTTTTATAAAGTTCACTATATGATAAAATGTGGAGGCACCAAAAAATAGGTGAAGACATTAAAAACATTTGAATTATATTTCAAAACCTTTTTGATGAAAATATCATTAATGAAAATATGTAAATATTTTTTACATTTGAGTTTAATAGGATAATTAACGTCGAAATCTCATATACGTTAAAGTAATAAAATTTCCAAAATATTATAAAACACACTTGATATTCTCGACTTCTTCCTTTTCGTTTTTTTCTTTTTCTTTTTTTTTTATTTTTTTCTTATTTTTTTTCGATTTTTTATGTTATAAGCATTTAAAAATTATGGTTGCTCCCGCAAGTTGCTGTATGAAGGCCCCGCTCAACCATTCATCAATGGTACCAAAGCCGTTGCTCGACCTTACGTGGATGGAGGCTAGTCATCCTTTAGGATGATTTTATCGTGAGGGAATTCTTGATAATGCCACTTATATTTTCAATGTTCTTGTCCAATGCCTTTTTCAATAGTGCAGGGGAGATATAAAAAATCTATAATTGCCAAAATCTATTTGGCTTTATCCAAAAACCAAGCTCCTTCCTTGTAGGTCTTTGCCAAATAATCAGCTTTTCATGATCACATCACTGCAAAGACCTCTAAAACATAATAGCCTCCAAGGTCCCTAAAGGGATGAGGCCTAGTATATTCTTGTGCAATTATCTCAAGCACATCATGTTACCACATGACTCTCTAATAGGACTATTTTTAACTTGGGGTCAAATTGAAAGTTACTTTGGTCATCTCCACTACTATGTAAGACTCCCAGTCTTAACATTATGATAGCCCTGCCGTATGAAGGAAAGATCTACCAGGATGATAGGGAATGTGAATTATCTTCTCCATGATCGAGCACAACAAAGTCAACGGGATGTAAAATTTACCAACTCGAACAAGAACATCCTCGATAAAACACCGAGGGTATTTTACAAACGGTCCGCATTTGCAATTGTTGAAATTTCAATCCCCATATTGGGCCTTTTACAAAACAGATAGCATCCTAACACTGGCCCCCAAATCACAATTAAAGCATTATCAATAACAATGGCCATCTACTGAGGAATTTGAAAAAACTACCAGGATGCTTTCAATTAGGTGAGATTTGTTTGTAAAATTCCACGTTACATTCTTCAGTAAAAACCATGTCTCCACTGATTGAATTCCCTCTTCCTAGTAAGTCAATATTATCTTTCAAAAATTTCGCATAGGGAAGGAATTTTAGTAATCAATTCAAAGAAAGAACAGTACCTGCAAGTTTTTCACAACCTCCAAACTTACCAATGTTCCAGCTTGTTCTTTCCAACCTATTCGGGAAAGGGAAGTTTGATTTCAGGAGTTTGGGTGTTTTAACCTTTCAACTCTTTTCTTTCCACTTAGACCTATCATTCCTTTCCCGTTCCTTAGTGACCTCATTATTATCCTCGATGATTAAACGACGTTCATCACCCCTTTACCTTGTCATTCTCCACCATCATCATTCAACCGCATTGGTCGGACCTACATAAGTTAGCACCACTACGAAGAGTAATGGCGATACACATCAGAGTGGTGAAGGTAACGATGGAAGAGTGCCTGTACCTTTGGCACTAGAAGTAGCCAATTGTGCCAATTGTTTCTATTGTTATTGGCACCTACTCTGCTTGCATCCCTTTTGATTTTGCAACATCTATTCCTCATCCTTCAACCAAGCATAGGATCAATGCAAGGCTTTGGATGGGTTAAAAAGTTGGCCTAGAGAAACCAGGGAGGTTGTCCGGTGCTTGTGAGTTCGTGTTGTAGTACCGAGACTGGCATTGGTGTTTATGGTGTGAGATATTATGGTTGTGATTTTTGGACATTTTGACTTTTGTAGGAAGTATGATGATCCGTATTCTTCATTGTAAGTGTTTTGAGAAGGATTTATTTGTTATAAGGATGGAATAATGACTTGTTTCCGATGGAAGTATTGATATTGTGACACATGTCCCCAAAAAGGACCACAATATTCACACAAAAGATTCATTTTGGCTAAAGTAGCTGCAACAAACTACATCAGTTGGCTAGATTGTGAGCCAAAACTTAATTTTATCAAGCTTTTGAACTAGATCAATAGAATTTTGGAGCAGCTAATAACGCAATAGATTCAACCTCATAGCTTACCACCTTTCCTTGCAAAGACCACGGTTGCCATATGTGGAATTATATGAATGCCATTTCCTCGATCGTGTACCCTGCTGTTGCCGCTTGTTCATGAACCTCCCTTATGTTTGAGTCTGAGAATTAGTGCCAGAATTCATTGGCCTACCCATTGTAAAATGTTGGACCAGTCAAACCACTTGTCAAGCCACCGTGATGGGGCATAGCCTTTGCAAACTTCTTGTAAACACCTTTCCCATCGCCCCTCATGATGTTCATTCAACATGTTGCAGATGATTCTTATTTGGCTCCTAAGGATAAACAGTTCTTTCAGGAGATAATACTTTTTGATAGAATGCAAGGAGCCCACCAATCATTCCCATGTTTGCATTTTCCATCAATATTTCGAGCCGCATGAACCTATTTTGCTTTATCCTTCAATGAGAAGGGAAAAAGCATGATTACGAATTATTTTGCTCACCCCTTAGTTGTTAAAGGTAGCGCCGCCAATATTGGAGAAAGAAATTTTGAAATTGTAGACTTGGAATCCTCACTTGATGTCCCTCCAAATTGGATTGCGCTCAACTTCATGTTTAGCAAACCAGGTTTGAGCTTAAATTTGCTTGCACTGCAAGATGTGCATTCTAGGACCATAGATTTCAGCAAACTAGGCTAGAATAATCTTCAAAGATCTTTCAGTCGCCATTTCTTTTATAGACTAAAAAACGGACTTATCCTCTTCTTCGTTGAATGGAGCAGAGTATAAATAACAGGTAGAGAAGAGACCGTCGTATATCCTCTTATTGTTGCTCTTCGAATTGTTGGTCAGAATTTCTTACGGCTATGAAAAGTTATCTCTCTACCTCAGGGTTCATATGGAAAATATTCCCTTTGTGATTAGAGTTCTGCGCATAAACACAAACTGCAAACATTGTGAGGAACGGTCTCAAAGACCAAAGGTTCTTTCGAGACAAAAAGAAGATAATCAAAACACAACTATAGATAGCAATTCAATGATTCCCGTGTCTTCCCGGCAACGGCGCCAAAATTGACAGGGCATCGCACAACCTGTCAGAAATACCTAGAAACACCAAACTATTGTTAAAAGTCCAAGTGGAAGCCGATCGTATCCACAGAGAGATTGGTAATTAATTAGCATGTTTTTCTTGATTGTAAATTTGTCAAGATTATGAAAACGACCTGGTTGATTCATGACTAAGATAAACTACTTGGGACAATTTATGGAGAGAATTAAATTAATGGACTAAACCTAGGGTAATGGGTCACTTTGGACAGTCAATGGAATCAAACCAATATCAACCAACAAAGTTTCATATAATACTATCTGGGTTACCAACTTCTCTCGAATCAGGTTCTCCCTTTAAAACTAGATCCCTCTAGCAGCTCTCGCAATTTACTAGATTCGCTTCCACCTATCTATCGTAAGTCTCACAGGTGTTTTACCAGTCGGCGTTTAACTCGGCGTTTAACAAGGACCAAGCTCAATGGAAATATGCCATAAATTTAATTGAGCACATAAAGTTAACAAATAAAGAGATTAGTACATAGATCAATCCACCAAGTTTGAGTTACAACCATAAAGATTCACATCGAAACCCATCCAAAGATCCCCAAACCCTTAGATAGTTGGAATATATTCACAATTTCATTAACCAACATAATAACATAACATAAGAGGGTTAGAGAAAAATGAGATAACCGGTTTTAAAACACATCAACCAGTTAAAGGAAAAATAAAGTTAGAAAATAAAACCATTAATATAAAAAAGTAACGCGGGTTAACACCACCAACCGTTTAACGAAAAAATAGAGTTAGAGAATAAAACATGAAATAACAAAAAATATAAATAAGCAGGAGGGGGTTTAAACACCACTCAACGTTTAACCAAAAAATAAGGTTGAGATGAATAAATCATTAAAAAACGAGAAAATAATTTTGTTAGGATTAGTAATTGAAAAATAAAGATTAGTGTATTAACATGATTAAGTGAATTAGTGAAAGAAACGCCGAAGAACACAAAAACACGGACGAAAGAACACCAAGACTAGAATGAAAGAACTACCAAGAAACTGAAGAACAAAAGTAACTTTGTTAATAATTAGAGCTAGAGACTTAACTATCTAAGAAAACAACACAAATATGAAGTAAAAGAAAGCTTTCGTAAAAATTGATGAGCTTTCACATATATTATTGTTGCCAATGCCTCCCCTTAATCAAAGATAGCAGCTGTGAAAGACTTGACAATAGAAAACCACGTAACCAAGTGGGTAGCAAGGCAAGGTGGGCGACTTTGAAGCATAGATAGGAGCAAACCAGCGCAGAGGCGAATTCTGTGTCATGCAGCGATGATGAAAATGGCATAACTTCTTCGTCGTTTGTCAATAGTCTTACGACCTAACCGTTGAAACTCTGAAAATAATATCAATTCTCCATCAAATCACGTCAAATATTAATAGTTTGTATCATTTTATCCACATCCCCCAACGGTCAAAATATAATAGTTTTTCAAAATAAAACTCAACAACACACATCTTTGAACAATGATCATAGTATTACACAATGTTAATAGTTTGTTCATTTTATTCACCATTCCCCCACAATATTTGTCAAAAACTTTTTCTTCATTAAACTGCCATTGCTTTGAAAGTCACACCTAAAACATTCTTCACTAATTCAAACATATGGTTAAATAGTCGCATCTCAAACAATCCTTTATTGCTGATACATAAGCAGAGCAGAAATTACGACGACGTTAACAAGTAAGAACCTTTTTAAAATACCACCAACCTTTTCACCTTTTCCAATCATCAGTTCTGGGGCTTTTCATTCTCTCAGCCTTCACTAGCTCGGCAAAGACAAAAACTAAAAAACACCTTAAAATTTAAAGTCTGTTCCAACATGGTTTAAAGATCGATTCCAACATTGGATACATTAAGAACAAAGAAACTTTATGCACATCAATTTTTTCACATATTTCAAAATTTTCGAATATCTATCAATGAATACCATGCTCTCATAAATGCCATCGGCCACACAATCAAATTAACTATATGAGGCCATACACTAACATGCCAAATATTTATCCATTACAACACATTCCTTTACTTTCAGACACATTCTTCTTATGAACACAAGCAATTACATATAGAACTCGCAATTATCAACAAGGACACAGTAAACTTAATCCTCAACCCAACATTTCCAAGCAATCGCCTCAACGCACCCTATGACTAGAAATTGATACAAAAAATTTATAATTTGTTTATCATTTCCAAATCATTATCAATGTAATGAAGCCGCTGAGACACATGTAGTAATTCTTTGGAATAAAGATCCAAGTATCAGTTGTCACACAAAGAATTGCCAAATTACTTAAAAGATTCATTTTTGCCTTTCAATCATGAACAACTTAAGACAATCCCAACAACTGTGTACGTATGCATATTAAATCAGAGACAAGACACTATCAAAAATGTAAAACCAAACTTCTCTACAAATCATAAAAAGTAGGCTCATCAACAATTAATCATGTAAATAAGGATCTCTAAACATCACTTGACATTCACATTCCCATATTTCAATTTCCTTCCCCCGTCATCATCTCTCCATTCCCGGGTCTGCAAAAAAAAAAAGTTCTGTTGTGTTCCCTCCTTTATATGTTATATGGATTACTTTTAACTTCAGCATGATACTTAACATTCTTTACCATATTAAGATTTAACTATCTGGCAAGCCATCTATGAACAAGTGAAAACTCTACATTCAGCCCGTATCTTCCATCCTCCAATATTCGACTGTAGTAAATCCCATAAGCTGCTCTCCTCTTCTTCTTTCTAATAAAACATATGACACGTCCATCAACTATCTTCTTCTCCGGAGGTAAGGTCTTGCGACCTCTATTCTAGTACTGTGCTTTACCGACGGCATCCATCAAGCTTGTAAATTTAAATATAAAAGAGAACTCTCCATCTACAATAATAAACTATAAAAACAAGTTATTAAATATAATAAAAATAATTAAAGTAATAAAGCAAATTATACAAGATAAGCCTACATTAACGAGGATGAATCCACGTTGTGAGCTTGAAATAATCTACAAATGCACATGTACAAATAGTAAATTACATTAGGCAACAACCAGACTCATAACCCAATAACAACCTCCAATCTCTACTACAAACAACTATATAAACTAAAATCGACAAATGCTAACAAACCCCAAAAAGTGACAAATTGAGGAAAAACTATTGAAACTAATCATATTATTGAAATAAGAAATTAAAGAAATAGTTAACTTAACTATGATGAAAACCATTTTTTTAGTTGGTAGGGAAACATTTTTTAAGCGAACCAAAATTGCATAGCACGTATGTCTCAACTGTTTCCATTCGATTTAAAATTAAGATTAAACTGATTTGAATATGACAACCGTAAAACAGTTGTCAGTATCTAATTCATCTTGTTCTCATATTAATCATATAATTAAAGCTTCCCCATAACTATGCGTTCATTCGTCAACTTAACAATGGTGCAGAAAAGCTTCCCAAAGACCCAAAACTATCTGTAAACCAACAAAAAAATACTCAAAAAATCTTAAAAAATCTGATATTATAAACTAAAATTGAACAGTACAATTAATCTAAAATCTTTATATATAAACCCTAATTGTTAATCTAGTATATGGCGTGAAACTAATCTGATATTGACTAACTAATAATAATCTAAAATTAACCCAAAACTATGCATAAAACAGGTCAATAAACCAAAATAACAATACTTGCAGAATTTGCAACTACCAAATTCATTGTCAAATATATTTTTTTTTTTTAGATGAAATAAAGTTACATACCATCCCCGAAAATTTAATGGTTGTGGTTCCCCCCTATTAGTTTGCACCGAGACCGTAGTGGCACTGTAGGCAGTGTGCTGGTTCGCCGACCGTGATGAGGAACTAGATCTGAATGGAGAGTGATTAGTTGAGGTTGAGCTGCATGTGAGTGACTGAAAAAAAATTAAGAGTAAAAGTAATTTAGGTTTATTATTTGTGAATTGTGACTCATGATGTGGAATATATGGATTGGACATTTAGAACTCATATATACCAGATCGAAATCGGAATCAAAAAATTCTTGGACCGAAACCGCGTCCGTTCCGTTTCAGTCAAAATTACGGTTCGGACCGATCGTGCTGCAGTCTAATCAGACCACATTAATTAATGCTATAATATCCCTCCAAGCACTATCATTCATGAACAATTATCATACACACCCTTCGTCTCAACAATTGTCCGACGCCAAGATGTGGCAAACTCCACTGGAGTCATCCTGCTCCGCCCAGAAACTGAACAAGGAATGTCATTCAACCGGTATATGCAGAAGCCCAAACATCGGAGGCAGTATAATAGTCACTCCTAATGGCAAGTGAAAGTGTTTCATCATCTGCTTCCACCGCTAAACGAACGCACTGATAACGCAACTCTAGTGCTTTCAAACATCTCCGATGCAGATCGAGGAACAGACTGCTCCACCAACTAGATCACCCGACCCAAATCATCAGCCGATCCTTCACACTCGAAACAAACTTCTGCTCCCATTTTGACAGGATGGACAAGATTTATTAATCTATATAGCAAGTATACCCTTTGTTCGTTCCAGTTTAAATTGCTCACTAGCTACCGTTGACCCAGAAAACTTAGGAATGACCGACGCATCTTAACTATCCACCATCTATGGCCTTGACCAACCAAGACCATCATCAGAACTTCGACTTACTTCTTACCAGCGAAGCGGGGTAATAGGAACTATTGAACACAAGAAAAATTACCTTCCTTATCTTCACCTGATACACAACCCGAACAACCCTTAGTGGTCACGAGTCTCTAAAGAATCCATCCCCCTTGAAATGTGATTCATCCTCAGAGTCATCCGAACTCGCCGCGGGAGTTGAAGGGATCGCGAACAGAAAGCGATATAAACTATAGAGTCTCCTCTACCTCGTAGCCTCGGTCACTCTCCTGCCTACCAGAGCAGTCACTCTACTTCCCTCACATCACTTCCTGAGAATCTGATTCCCTTATATTTGTTAACTCACAAATTAAAATTAAATAATGATTTCATGATCTAATTCTGTTTAACGTACGCTACAACGATGCCGTCATTCTTATTATTATTATAAAATATAATGTCATCTTTTTATTATTTATTTTAAATTAAGTATTTAATTATACAACTCTCACCTACAATTCCGCAAATACTAAATTGTTTCATTATTATTATTATTATTATTATTATTATTATTATTATTATTATTATTATTATTATTATTTATATAATTAAACGAATTACATTTTATTATTAATTTTCAACTACATGTTTAACTGTACAATTCTCAACACTAATTCCAAATATACTAATTATACACTTATAATAGCATGTTTAAAGACAATTCAAGCAAACTACAACAATCATCAACACGAATTCATAAAAGAAATCACTAAAATGAATTAGTTAAACATAAATAATGCACCCAATTAGTAATAAAACTAATAGATTTATCGATAATAATTCAAGCAATAATAATTATAGCGAGAACCATAACACTAATTCATAAATTTGTTGCGTGATTGTAACAAACAAGTCCAACGGTGACTTGCGTGATTAGCACAAACAGGTCACCATTGGCTTTGCTTGTGTTAATCACGCAAGAAACCATGGGGCTTGCTTGTGCAAATCAAGCAAGTAACCGTGGGAYYTGGCATACTCCTTAACTAGATAAACCATACAAGATAGGAATCCCAAAAAATCACAAGTAACAGATGATTAACCATAAAAGATCATCACAACATTCAACCTCAAATATAAATTCAAACTTGTCAATTTAAAGATTTCAGACATGCTAAAAAATTATTTCAAAATTATCTACCTTGTCAACTACACCTTCAACCTCAAATATAGCTAATTAACAACTTGTTAATTTGAAAATTTCAGACATATTTTTGGCTAACAATAGCACTAGATGAACTCTACTGGATGCAAAGCTTTCTGAGAGAAGCTAACGGGAAGAAACATGATAGTGCCATGGCCCGGAGATGGGTTTCTTACACCAGAGAATTTACATACGACGCAGAAGATAACATTGAAGAATTCTTAATTCATGTTGCTGTTAAGAGCCGAGGAAGAGTAGATTTTTTGCGATAGGTGAAACAACGTTCAAAATTCATTTGGAAAGTCATATTAGTTCGTAAGATATTGTCCAATTACTTATACTACCCAAAAAACATAAAATTGATTTAGAAATTCAGCAATTCAGTAATTGATTTAACTATTAATTAACTACTAATTCACCAATTCAACAAAGCAAGCAATTCCATTTTAACCAAAATAACATAAAATTGATTTTAAAAAATTAAATAAAAGATACCTGTGGTCGGCGACGCAAGCGAATGTATGTTYGACGACGACGACTTGGGTATACGGTGGCGACGAACGAACTAAGGCTGTGACGGCGGCTACAAACTGAGACGGCGATGGTGTCTTGAAGTCTTGTGGCTTGCAATGGGTCGACGTTTTGGGTTGGGGTGATGGCTCGGCGTTTTGG
>SNQN01000860.1:0-25378 GCA_008642245.1 Bassia scoparia | reverse complement strand
TATTCGACTCCCGATTTCTAAACATTCGGAAAATCGGATCGATATCCGGTTTAAAAACCGGAAATCCGGATCGGATCCGGAATGGATTTTCTGAAAACCGGATATCGGGTTTTCCGATTTTCTTTTTAAAAAAATGGCAGATTTAGATTTGGGTGACTTAGCATTTATTTCATTGTGTGCATGTATCATCGTGTGAGTCTCACACTCTCACTCACACGTCACAAACTCAAATCAAATTCAAAATATCTCCTTTTCTCTCTCCTCTTTCTCTCCCCCAAATCAATTCTAACTCCCTTACAATTCGTCCTTTCCTTTTTTTCTAGGTGAATTTTGCATTCACAATTGTACTTCAAGTTTCCCTTTTTTACTCTCGTTTCTTTCCTTCAATTGCTCGATTTTCCTTTTAATCGCCGATTTTGAATTTTTGATTTTGGATGGTTTTGTTTTAACTACAATTGCTAGATGCGTTGCGTTTTTAGGGTTCTGTTTCGTCGATTCGTTCAATTTCGGTGCGTGCTTTGATTTGGGAGGATTTTGTTGTTTTGGTTCTGTTTTGAGGAGAAACGCGTGATTTGGTGTTTTGTGGCGGTGAAGTATGAAAAGCAATTGCAGCCGCCGCAGCAGTAGCGCACGCGTTGTTCGTGCCTGTTCTAGGTCGTTTACAAGGAATTTTTTTGGTTTTTTTTTCTGATTTAATTATTATTTAAATCCAAGTAGTAAGATAAGATTTGAGTGACTTTATGATAATGCATGGGGTTTAACTTCTGAATTTTTTTTATTTAATTTTTGATTTTTAGTGGTTTGATTTCTAATTTGTAGAGGTTTAACTTGTGATTTTTTGTGATTAATTTTTGATTTTTAGTGGTTTGATTTCTGATTTGTATGGGTTTAATGTATAATTTTTTGTGATTTAATTCGGATTTTAAGTGAATTAATTTCTGATTTTCAGTGTTTATTTTTCTGATTATTTTTATGTTTTTTTATCATTTTGTTTGCATTTGATTATTTTGATTGTTTAAATTCTGATCATGTTTGAATTGATGTTATTTTCAAGTTGAAGATTTTGGTTGGACTATAACAAAGTAATGAATCTAAGGAAGTAAATTCGGATCCGGAAATCCGGATTTCCGTTCCGGAAAATTCGGATATCCGGAAATTCGGAATCCGAATAATCGGATCGGATCCGTAATGAAAAAAATCATTTCCGAAATTCGGATATCCGGAAATTTCGGATCGGAAAAATTCCGATTCCGGTTTTGCACACCCTAGTTGCAGATATTACTAGCAAGATGAGGGAAATCGTTTGCGATGGTTGTGACATGTAAGACGGAGACCTCAAGAGGACGTGCGAAGAGTGGAAAACTAGGATCAAAGTGATTTTTAAACGAGGTAGAGGGAGGCGAGAATGACTTGGTGGAAAGGAGTTAAAAGGATATGAACAGATGGATTTGCAAGAAGATGAGGCTCTTGGTCGTAGGGAGTAAAGGAGGAAATTTATGTGGAATTGTCCGGAATAATCATTTTTGGTTCATGTTAGCCGACCCAACAAAAAATTGGCTTCGGCGACCGGGTTACCGACCAATTTTTCGGTCGGTCAGGGGTTACCGATCGAAAATCGGTCGATAAGTGGTGTCGGAATTAGAATCGTCGTGTAATCCAAAGATTACGACCGACATTCGGTAGTAAGGGTTTACGACGAATACCCGACCGATTCGGACAAATATCATCCGACAAAAAGGGAGGGAAAAGCGGTTTACCGACCGAATAATCGGTCGGTAAACCCTTTCCCTCCAAAAAATGGAGGGCCATGGAGGGTTTACCGACCGACCACAAATCGGTCGGTAACTCCTCCTAGGATTATTTTTTTTTGGAATTTTCAAATGCCTTTGCCGACCGAATAATCGGTCGGTAAATATGTTTGTTTTTTCTTTCAATAAATATTAAAAGAATTAAAAAATAAACTAATTAAAATATATTAATATAAAACAGGTTAAACATGCAAAATAAAATTGTATATTAATAAAAAATTCGCAATACACAGGATCAAAATGTAACAAATAAAAACGTATAATCAATAAATGGTAAACTAAGGATCTCCTACTACGCTACGAATGCTCCAGAAGCGCCAGAACCGTATGTGCGGTCGTCGGGGCGTCGTGGAAAGGAAGAGCGGGTCGCCGAACTGCTCATGAAAGCGTCCATCTGCGCCCTCATTTCTTTATGTACTCCGCCTGCCTCTTGGTGATCCTCGACTAGACGACGCTGCTCTTCATCTCGCAAGCGCTCTCTCAATCTCGCTCACGGTCTCTCTGCTCTAACTCCGCCCGAGCGCGCTCTGACACCTCAAAACGCAAGGAAATCTCATCCAGTTTAGCGGAAACCGTAGAGTATCTAGGTCCGGCGTGGCCGAGCTTTCTCGTAATAGAGAGAAGTCCTTTGCCTAAACCATAAACCCCCTTACGAAATCCGCCAACCGTGTCAAAGAACACCTTGTTGGGATCCACCTCCGAATCGCTAGCCTGAGACTCAGTAAGGTTTGCGATATTTTTTCTGTAAATTACGGAGTTAGTGCAAACAATTCCAAATAAAAAGAATATAAACATTGACAGCCAAATTTTGGGGCATTTTTTGATTTTCGAGCCTAAGTTTATAAACGCATCGTATTACGTGTATTTTAATCTCGTTCATGTCATATTTTACTCACTTGAGTTTCTTAGATCTTGATTTATGGGTTTAGACATGACGAGTTAAATTGACATCTTAGACAGGTTTTCTTGGGATTTTCGCTCTTAACTTGTCACATTTTTTATCCATTACTAGTTTTCAAACCTTAAAACGTCCTATTTAGACACAATTAGGCTTCCATAGACGTTGATTGAGTCGGTTAGAACGACAAAAGACCATTTAAACCAAAAAAATTCACATTTAAGGCATTTTTGGCGTTTTTATTTGGGATTTTTGCTCCTAACTTGTCACATTTCTATCCATTACTATTATTTTTAAAGCTTTTTTATGTGACGCACATGTGTGTGTGTTGTGTGTGTGTGTGTGTATATATATATATATATATATATATTATATATATATATAATATATATATATATATTATATATATATTATAGGGTTAGGATCCAATGAGAAGAACCCTTTAAAAATGAGAAGGTGTGAGAAGCAATCTTGGCCCTTTGATTTTAAAGATGGACGGCTAGGATGTGCATAAGTTTTATAGTGAATGTGCACCGAATTTTCTCATGAATGTGCATTTTTTTATAAGAAATGCACATTTATTATAAAATATGCACATTCAGGCATAAAATGTGCTACATTTACTTTTTTGGTGAAATAAATCTTGACCCTCCATTCAAAATCCAACCATCAAGATTGCTTCTCACGCTTCTCATTTTAGGGGTTCTTCTCATTTGATCCTAAATCTATATATTATATATATATATATATATATAATATATATATTAATACATATATATATATTTGAAGTTTTTTTAGTGAGTTGTAAGGGTCCTACGGTTGTTTTAGGGAACGAAAAATGGTTTGAAAATTGGCTATTTTCCGCCCTTCGTGAGTTTTAGTTGCCTAAATAATCAATATTTAGTTATTTTACAGGTATGACACATTCACTTCTATATATATATATATATATATATATATATATATATATATATATATATATATATATATATTCTAATTTGTAGAACTAAATGATGAGTAAAAAGGAAAAATTAAGTAAATTTCTTAGATCCTTTGTTAATTTAAATACAACCATTGAACTCTTTACATTTTTAACCTCGATTTGAACTCTTTACTCTTTATACAAGGATCAAAGTGATAACTCCAAATCCCTTCCTCATGAACTCATTACATTAAACCCTCCTAGATCATGCATGTTTAAATATGCAATGTAATGTAAACAAATCCCAACTAAAAACAATATTTGTAAAAACCCTAATTCTGTACATACCTTTTGTCCATTATCGTTTGATCCTTGGACTAATGTAAATCCAAGGTTTAAAATTATTACAAAAAGAAGTAAAATATTCATTTTGTAGATCACTTTGTTTTTATCACTGTCTTTGCTACACTCAACAGTGGAAGTAAACCAAAATAAATGATTGACAAAAATATATAAGAGCTGTAATTTTGCATTTATATATGAATTGAGGAAGTAACCAAAGAAGCTTTTTTATATGAGTTAATTTTGCAACATTCCCACAATTTTTTTTTTTTACATGAAAACAAAAAGATTTCATTAATTTGAAAAGACCAAACGACACTTACAATCCAATTCTGTAGAGACTAATTGCAAGTACAAAATACCTATCCAAAAAACTACATACATTGTATGATTGTTCAAGTTTTTGAACCAATAAAGCCTTAAAAAAATCTTCATCCGAAACAATACGATCTGTGAGTTCGCACAAATTCGGCATAATAACTGATGTAGAAGTGATTGGAACATTCCCCAATTCAATCTGAACTGATAGGAGTCCTGAAATCTGTTCAACAATTAAAAGAACCCATAACAAACTTACTCTTAAGTTTGTTTGAATGTATGATTAGAACAATTTGTTTGCTTTGGTACTTCTTAAGTGTTTTTATTTACTTATCATTTCTATTATCAGCTATTAGAGAATTTCTTTGTGCATCAAGTTGAACGGTAATATATTAGTACGACCAAGTATATAATGACGTTTATATTGATACTAACAAATTATATTTATGTGTTAAACTTTTTAGTGTACAATAATCTCAGTGTACAATAACTTTTTAATTTAATTTATATATGTATAACAGCTGGACAAAGTCTTGAAAATATACGGTAATTTAATATGTTAACTATAAAATGCATCATGTAATCCTAACAAATAGGTAAAATTGTACCAACTAATGAGTTTATATCAAACAATATTTGCAGCATTATAGAAAATGGGACGAATGTACTTGTCACATTTTGGAAGATAAACTGCAAACAAGAATGTTTACTTGGTGCATTTTAATAAAAGATGAAATTAATAATCCCTACCTTTTTGGTGGTATTTCTGTTATAATTTCCGAAGTGAGACAAATTTTTAGTTAATCCTAACTTTACCCATTATCTTCCTAATTGGGCTTTCTAATATGATTGACCTGCTAAATCAGGTCACTTCTTTTTTTACCGGTTAATTTGCTATTTTCTTTTTTTTGTTTTTTAATTTGCTTTGCTTAATTCTATTGGTATTCTGACACTTTTACACTCTTTACACATTTCTCCTTCATTCATTGAGTATAATAAGACTCACCGGAACCTTCTCCTTCTAACCTCACCGAAACCTTCCTCCTCTCTAACCTCACCGGAACCCTTCCTTTCTAACCTCTGCTGTCGCTCTCAACCTCACCGGAACCGCCTCTCCGGCCAGATCCGCTCCTCTGCTCTACCTCTGGCCTACCATCAACGTCATCGACCTCCACAATAACCTCTCTCGTGGGACCATCCGCCAGCGCAAGCTCTTCGCTCCTCCTCGTCGCTCACCACTTCTTGACGTCCTTCAAAGCATCTCTCCGGGATCATCCCCTCCCCTCGGGAAACCGGAGGGGGAACTCCCGAGGTTCAATGCGTCGTCGTTTCAGGGGGAACAAAGGAGCTATCCTCAACAAACCCACCACTCAACACTGCCATAACCTCCACCGGCACCACTCGCCGAACAACTAAACCCCACTGCACCTCGTAACAAGATGCGCCTCCAAATCCCCACTGCCTACCATTCAATATAAATACTCAAAATTCTCAAGACTTTTCCTCCAAACTCACAAACCCACTTTCCTTCTCGTCATCATTCATCCAGAGTGATTAAACACTTAGCAAGGCAGCGAAATTGAAGATAGTAGGAGCATGGACTGGTGTGATAGAACTTGAATTACAAAATTGGACAGTTCCACGTTGCGTGAAAGACATAGCAAGGCGAATTTATGCAGACTTTCATCAATCAATCTCAATATACGGTGGGTCGTCTACTCAAAGACTCTGTTGAAAACAACCTTATTTTGGGCGAATTGGGTGTAAAAAATAACTCTTTTCAACAGGAATTGATGGTCGAAGCAGACATCGCTCTTCCCAGGCTTGCTCGTCTTCGTGGTATTGATGTTGAAATGTGGGTGAGTGTGGGTTCATGGATGGTGGTGAGAGTGAGTAGGTCAATTCGGGGTGGTGATTGCGGCAGGTGAGAAGGGAAAGCAAGGCAACGAGTGGTGCTTGAGCTCGGTGGGCGTCGTGCAGTGGTGGATCGGAGGTGGTGGTTATGGTGGGTAGTGTGGGTTTGAGGGGGTTATAGGTTAGATTATTATTAAAAAAATGAAAAACAAAATAATAACCTATTGTACAGGTAATGGTGTAAAAAGACCCATTTTGAGCAGATTGGGGTAAGAGGTGTGGATTAACTAAAAATTTGTCTCACTTCGGATTAATAACAGAAGACCACCAAAAGGTGAGATTATTAAATTCAATTTTTCTTAATTATTGTTACGGGGGAGCACAGTGGATTTTGAGATTCCTCGAATGTCCATAAGATAAATTGAATGGAACTAAATTGAAGTACAATAAAATTAAATTAAAAAAAGTGTCTTACTCTACCCCGTGATGGGGCTTAAATTTGGTGCAAATCATAACGATGCTTCTTGTTGATGTCATGAATATTTTTCTAATGTGCATCTATTGTAACCTCCTTTGCACAAGTAACGTACTTAGACATTTTGGGTTGATTAGCCCGGATCCTGTGTTCGTTTGGTCCTCGGATTCGGAGCCATCAACTGGCTTAGCTGCAATGTGTACAAAGGAAAATGATAATCTTTTAAACCAAATTGCATAAGTTCAACAAGAACTAATTGACTAATTTCATAAAATAAAGTAGCGTGTTATACTGATATACACAGTGTTGATTGTTGAGCATGTAACATACGAACTAACTGATTCAAATACAACTATACAAGTATCAGCAATTTATAAATGTAACAGGGTTTGATCCTCTTACAGAAAAAGTTTAGGTAGATTAACGTTTTAGAAAAGTCCTTCGACTGTGCAATTCAGCTCCAATTTCGACCGCTGCATAATCATCAAGGTGGATCGTGGATCCATATGTTCTGGCAAACTCGTACCCGAAAAAAAAAAAAAAAAAAAAAAACCTGTGTGAGATAGCATTATTTTACATTACATTTTGCTAGATATTAATCTGGGGGGAAAAATTATTGTAGCATATATACAGTATGGCTTGCCAAAAAAGAATTACCTTAATTTCATAATTTGAATGAAACTAGTGTATGTTAGAACAGCTTACTGTATGTCAATTTATGTACAAGTTTACTACATATACACAGACTAACAATACCTCATAATTCACTTTCTTAAACTTTTCTTGTCAAACTCAGGGACAACAATCTCTTGACATCGCACAATTCCGGCTGCTCCTCCATAGCACAACCACCTCTCACTTCCCTTGTTCATATTCCATCTCACTTTATACATAGAAACTATCTTTGGAGGAAAAACTTCCAGTGCCTTACCAGCTTCTTCTTTGACTTCTGATTTCCCGTTAATATTCTCACCATCCGCATCTTCAACAACACATATCAATGCTTGATCATTATCAGTTTTCTTCGTTTTGCTTGGTTTTCCTTTTCCATTTTTGGCACTAGTTGGAGTTTCGTTTGTGTCTCCGCATCCAGTATCATCACCATAGCATATAGCTGTATTATGGAGTGGAGTCACATAATTACCAATGACAAATTTAATCCCAACAACGATAGAACAGAGGATTTAGTAGAAGCTTACCAAGAACCTGGTCATCAGGTTTTTGGCTTTTATCAGTCCCTTTTCTAGATCTTTTTGACTGATTTAAACCAGAAGCAACGGTTCGAGCAGGTCTAGGTGTATTTGACCATTCATTAGCTGACTTTTTCATTCGGTGTGGCGAACCAGGTAATTGAATGTTCATTGTGACTGCTAACTCTTCACTTGCCAATGAACCGCAGAGAAAATGTGGGGCCCGATTTCTTAACGGATCTTTGTCGACTGCTTTGTGTGTCAGCTGGTAGCATCAACATAATCAAGCTCAATTGGTGTGAAAGAAGCAAAAAGGAAAAACAGAAAAAACAAAAAGGAATGTATAGAAGGAAAAAGAAAGAACGAAGAACCAATATAAATGCAGCTATTAAAATAAACAAATCAGTCAATCTTCTGATCTAGTGTATCAAGACAAAACTCCTATAAGGCCAAACTCGACATAATTCAAAGGAGACATTTTAAGTGATATCACCAAGTTTGAGAAGCAGATAAACTGAATTGCCTACCGACCCTGTARATAAAAATAAAATAAAATAAAATAATAATCCAGGTTTGTTCAGAAAATATTTATTTGACGCATTTCTAAGCAAATAATTCGACCATGTTCGTGATTGAACTGATCAGATGAACATCCACTGTGATTTCTAGACAACTAAGACCTACAAAGTGTTATAAATCAGAATCACATGATGGCATAAATTCCATATATGTTGCTAATTGCACCAGTTGGATGAAACTCGAAACTAGCTTTAACATACTTCTTTGTAATATTTCTAGAACCAACTAACACAATCTAGAATACAAAATCCAATTTTAGAACTGCAGGACACAGCAAAAACATTTCCACAGTAGGGAAAAGGTTTTATTTTTTTATATTTTTGAAAAAAAAAAAAAAGGAATTCAACAAAGCACTGAATAGGCACATAGGCACATATTTGTATCTTTGTGCATCAGTTATCACACTGTTTGAAAGGGAATATAGAGCATTGCAGAYTGATGAGAAGCTTGTGTAAATGGTCAGGCATTATTACGCTATAAATCTAAAAACCAAAGAGCCAAGACAACATAGATTAAGTTGAATAGGAGTCGAAGGTGAAACTTACCTGAAAATAGAGAACAGTTCCATCTGCACAACAATATGCAACCATCCCTATATGTTTAAAAAAAAAAAATTAAAATTACTCCCCCATATTTTTTTGCAATGTATACTATTTTCATAGTCTCCAAGACACACTTGACCGTAATTATCTTTCATTTTGAGTAAGCAAAAATTATAATTTACATATTTGGAAACTACACATTATAACGAATCAAACAAGATCTATAATGATGTTTACGATTTACTAATGGAAATTAACAGTCAAAGTATCTCAAGACATGAAAATTAGTTTTTCATTTGCATTAAAGGAAGAAATTCAAATTGTAACTAAACAGAGCTTCTTAGCAAACAGATAAAGTAATTAAAACCATCTAGTTGTGCTAAAATGCAAACAAATGCCACAAATCATACTAATTCAACCTGTTCGTCGTGAGACATGAATGCTCCATACAGCAAATGATGAGCAAGAATAACTGTGTAGCCCTTGTTGCTGTGTTCCACTAAAAGCTTGTCCAGTAACTGGTACATCATATGCAGCTTTTGATAAGCTAAGCATCCGCAATGTCCCATCATCATAAGATACAAGGACACATCTAGACAGAGGAAAATCATGAAAGAAGAGAATTAAAGAAAGATGTATGACAGTTAAATAGAACAGGGAGGACAGTTTACAATCAGACTTATTTCTATCTTAAGTTCTTTGAGTCAAAGCGTGGCTCCACTAAATGAAATTGATAGTCATCTTGAAATAAATGGCATGGGTGTTTGCTTTCATTCAAGAAACAATATCTAGGACCACATATTATATTGCCAGAAGAAAAAGATATTAAGAAACATACTTCTAAGATAGACTTATAAGTTATCAACATTCTGATTAACAATGTCTAATTATGCGAGACTATAACCATTTTTATTTTCATGGACTAAAACTGTCTAATTATGATAAGATAGACTATAATGTCTATAGCCATTCTGACAGACCATAACCATTTTGATTATGGTAACCATTCTGATTAACAATTATGGTAACCATTATGATAAACATACTTCTAAGACTATTACCATGGATTCTTTGGAAAATCATGCARTGTCGGGATTCTGTGAATTTTGGTGCTGCCAGAAGCACTTATCAGGGTGAATACAACCTTATGTTCAAGGCTTTACGGAGTGTTTATGTAAGGGCAATTGATATGCAATTGCAAAGCAAACCATTAAGAGGGGAGTTTGGTTCATGAATTGATATGGGTTTGAAATGAGGAATGAAACCTGGTATGGGGTTGGAACTTTATTCCTAATACCAAGTGTTTGGATTTTGTGCTGGAATGAAGGCAATTGCTTTTATTTGATACCKAAAATGTTGGAATGAGCCATACCCACCTCTTCCCATGGCTTTCTAAAATCCATACCTTGAAGGCCTATTTGGTTATTGGGACTAAATGGTGGGATTCCGAATGAATTTTTAGTGTAATTTAAATAGGTAAAAACTCTTAAAATCACTATGGGAAATGAAGCTGCTCACAACATTATCTCTATGGGAAACAATCTTGCCTCAAATTTATGTTTTTCTCTCCATGGAGATACAATTTCTTAGGAATTGATGAAAATTCAAGAACAAAATTGGACTTTTAATGATGCAATGGCATTATCATAAGAATGAACATGATTTTTAATCACATWTTTGTATACAAATTCATCCCCATTACCGCAATTTATTACCAATAACCAATGGGCCGTGAGTGTTTTTAGGTACGAGTTTTAAAATCATAAAATTGCAAAACAATCATTCGGAATGATTTTTAATAATTTCAAAGCCATACCGCATACTAATATTGTATGAACCAAATGCCCCCTAAAGTATTTTTTGATAGTTTACAGAACAGGGTTCACAGATAGGAGTCTTTGATCAACACTATGCAGAACTTTTTTTCCACTGCAATTATGCTGCAGAAGTGTAGAGTAAGATATTGCATTTGCTGGATTTTCAAAGGCCTGTTTAGGACTTCATTATCATGGATTTTCTAGCATTTATGGCTGCAGGAAGATTAGTTGCTAAACATAAGCAATATTGAATACTGTTTGTTAAAGCTGTACATTCTCTTTGGATGTCAAGAAATAGAATGTCGTTCAATTAGTCTTAAAAACCTTCTTGCTGAGTTTTTTAAGATTTTATTTTTTATTTTTAGTTGCATGTGGAGCTGATGATGACACAAGGAATTTTTAGTTCAACTAATGGCTAGCATATGATGAGTAAAGTGAGCACCCTCCCTAAGAGGTGAGCTCTTGCTCATACTAAATTACTGATGCTATTTGCCTTAGTAGTGTTTGAGACATGACATAATTTGGTAACTTTTGCTAGGTTGGAAACCCTAGCTGATATGTAATTTAATACTTACCCCCTCCGTAACGAAAATTTTTCAACAGTTTCCTTTTTTGGGTGTAACAAAAAACTTTCAACAATTGTACAACTTTCCTTGTTTGGTAACTTTTTAATGGCAAAATTAMTATATTATCCCCTTTTAACTTTCTAATCTAAGATTAATCTATACACTTATTTTAAAGGGACCTCAACTTTTTTTTTATCTCTTTCCCTACTTTTCTTTCCCTCCTTTTTTATGAAGGGGACCACCACATTAATTTGTACACTAACTATTTGTTAGCTTATTTTGGAATCATAGGGGCTCTAATCCATTTTTTGAAAGTTTTTCGTTACGAAGAGAGTAATTGCCAATAATAGTTACTCCTATACTATTTGAATGATGTTTATCCATAAATCCATACACTTTGTGAAGGATGGATTTTTCACTTGTAATGAAAAAAATTGCTAATTTTTATCAACATGCATGGCCACCCCARCAGTGAGGCAACAAGGCAAAATGCTACGAGAACTAGCCAGTCTAAACTACTGGTATTATCTTTTACAAAGAACCACATAAACCCTCTTCCAAAAACAATGGAATAAAATAATTACTCAATAATACGAAAATATAGTTGTTACGTAGTAGTTGCATGTGTATGATATACAATTAGGCTCATCTTCAATGTAAATTATATGAGCATTCAAGTACTTTTTCCTAAACTATCRGAACATATCAAAAAAAACTCTCTTTTCCTTTTCCCTTGTTTTGATTCGGGATGCGCCGCTAGTAGTTTCGTGAGGGGTTTCTACCAAGTTGTTTCGGCTGGTATCGCTGGGATTGGTGTTGGTTCGAACGCTCCACCCTTGGTGACCCGTGGTCCGATTTCCTTCGTCSAGGCTGGTTCGGTTGCTTGCAAGTCGATTGAAACAGGGTGTTCTTCCCTTATTTTGTTCGTGCTTTTTATTCTTTTTAGGCCTGATATTCATTTATTTCTTTTCTTTGATTACGCCTTCGAGTTTGTGTGGATATTCATCTCCTATTGTCGTGTTGGATTGTCGTCTCGTATTRCGGGAGATCAGCGGTAGGACTCGGGCCTTCACGAGTCTCAATTCCGGAGGTGGTGACTGAGTTTGGTCTGTTTCTAGGTTTGAAACGGTTCTTAGGCTTGGGTACGCCCGAATCGAGACTTTGACGGGAGGGAGTAATTTTACTGTTTTGCTTTCTTTCATCAGCGTTGAGCRGTTCTTACGTATAATAGTCCAGTTGAATATCGCGTCTCTTGGGTCTTTGTGTTTGCGTCTAATAATTTTACCCCTTGTTGGGGTTTCTACGTTGTTTGGTTTTTATTATGTTGATGTTATCCTCCTGGATTAATCTATGGAGTTAGGTTTTATGATTAGTGTGTTATGGGTTTCATTGACTCTGAAGATCTGACCGCTTCAATTCAATTGTTGGAGATATTTGATTCACTCAGCAAGCGTGGTTATCCAATTAATTTTACATCAATTTCTATGCCGAATTCACGCGAACTCACAGATGGCAGCTTCGGAYGAAGGTTTTCTCTAAGGCTTTATTTGTTCAAGAATCTGAACAATCATACGATGTATTTCGTTTTTTGGATAAGTGTACTTGTACTTGTCAATTAATTTATGTGAAATTGGATTGTAAGTGCCGTTTGGCTTTTCTACATTAATGAAATCTTTTAATTTTTGCGTCAAAAAACATAACTCTAATAAATAATTCACATCAAATAATATACTCCGTAATTCAGATCAGATTGGGTCAAAAATATTTAGAACAGATCAACACAAACTTGTTAACAACACAATTTAGTTCAATGTGTTCAGAAGAAAACTTCTACCATACCTTGGATCAGGAACCCAATCAAGACCATATAGAAAACGCTGTGAAGGATTTGCATCCCATAAAGGTCGGAATGGATCACTGCAAGTGAAAATTAGTACACAATAGTCAATAAATTAAAGCATGCGTTTTTTATCATGAAAGACAACAAATTCGGCAGTGAGCCCAAGGGTAAAATATAGCCATGATTTTCCCTCTCACATCTTATTATTTCCTTTTTATGAACATAACAAATATAAAAGATATTTTTGTTCCACTTTTTGGTCAATTTTTTGTACAGCGTATCACTAAAAATTTGCTTCTAGACAATTGGCTACCTGCTAACTACGACAAGTACATGACAAAGTTCTTTGCAGAATTTTTCATACCAACTCAATGATTTTAACAGATATCTTATAACATTGAAATTACGGAATATAAAATTTCAAGCTACATTACCGCAAGTCCCAGAACTTCAGCCCTCCATGCCCCGCAGTGACAAATATATTAGAGCTCTCAGGATCACTGAGAAAGAAATTAAGGGGTATCAGCTATCAGGTACCTCAAAGGGTGAAACATCTAAATTAAAAAGAGAAACAAACATTAAATCTTATGAAGAAAAAACAAGGAGAAAATATTACTTTACTGGTTAACTTGGTTCACACCACAACAGAGATCATCTAAATAAACAAGCATCATCTTGCAAAACTACAATGCAACTTATTAAATTGCTGAGTTGCAATCTTTAGAAAAAATTGGAGATTAACTTCTTCTTTCTTTTCTTTTTTTAACAACCAAATTGCACCTCATAATTCGCAAACCGAGTTTTGGTGCAAGCGAATTGAAGCATAGTCCAAGGTTGATGAGCGAATTATGTGACACTAAGTCAGATAGTCCACAACTACAATAAAWTTCCACTACAACTTGGACAAGAAAATAAATTTATTATCAAAATATATTAGTCGAATAACCTACCCTTCATAWGGGGCCCAACTAAGGGATCTAATAGGACCTGTCTCTGCACTAAAGCACAACAGGGGTCTGGCATCTGTAGAGAATCAGTGTGTTGAATCAGCAATCAATGAGGAATAACATAACAGGTGAACTCAATGCCCTAAATCAGGTGGCACAAACTTGTTGATTTTTTAGAAGCCTAAGTTGCTTTTTCTGTTGAAAAACACAAAGGGAAGGAGAGGGATGATGATAGGAGCCAATGCCTATCACTCATTGTGATTATACCTTCAGCTGGAACACCGGCAGAAAACTTCCACAAAGCGACCTGCAATAACTTTCAACATTAGGAGACAAAATAAATTTTTAAAAATTCATACAATATTGGTTCTCAATCTTTTCTGGACAGAGAACCGGAGAAGGAATAGCCATAAATTATAATCAGCCAACCAGGCACTGTTGATCAAATTACTGAGGCGTTATAAGGGAGGCAAAGAAAGGAGGCTTTATGATTAATAAGCCTTGCAACTGAGGAAAAAAAAAAAACATTGACTAGTTACCTACCACTCCATCATGACATCCAGCCAATAATAAATTGTGTGGAGGGGAAGCTGACCATTCCACAATCAGAGGCATACTGCAAAGTTCACAACGGTTAACAAGTTGCTGGAAAGCTAAAGGCACATAAAAACAACACATGCAGTAAGTTTAATCTTTATAAGAAAGATGATACAATGTCGCAATGAGTATGACAACACATAATCACCCCTGGCCGTCCACCAACCACCACCACCACTTTTCTTCTCTCTCTTCCACCATCTAACATTTATTTATAAATTATATTAATTATAATCAACCATCTATCATCTTTTTATAAGGCTAACAGTAAAGACCAGTACTGGAAGGCTAGTCACAAGTCACAACCTTGGATTATGTTAATACTAGTATTTTTTGCACGCGATGCGTGCGTGCATGTAGAAGAAATAAATAATTATAAATTTAGTATGTTTTTTCTTATACCAATATAATAGTTTAATGGTTTTTTTAAGTTGTTCATTGATTGTTTATATTAATTTTGGCGGATGATGATCAATATGTTTCTCACAAAACTTAAATAATAATACGTTAACATAATTAGAAACAATAATAATATATAAATAGAAATCAATATCGTAAAATAAAGATTTTACGAAAAAATAACAAAGAAATAAATGATAACAAAGATTGATCGAATTGATGATGAAAATCTTTAGTACGGAGTRCAGAATATTATAAAATTGAAATTTCTCAATTAAACTAAAAAGACTACAAAATTGGAAACATAAAAGATGGATCTAAGAATAAGGTAAACACCCATTAATGATCATGAAAGTTTTTCTAACAATGAACATGAAGTCTTTTTAATGTTGTGAACCTAAGATTAGGAGAAGAATGAGAAGAAGAGTGATTGAGTTAATGGTAGAGTATGAAATGAGAATTTTGGTATTTATAAACTCATTACAATCAATTGATTTATAAATGAAAAAATTGATAAATTTAGATATCAATTAATTCAATGTATTCAGGGAATGTAAGAATTGATTGTTTGAATCAATCAAGAAGTTAACTAAGAAAAGATTGATCAATATAGTTTTGACCATATATATTGATTAATCAATTAAGAGCTTAATTGATTGAAAAAAAGTTATATATGTCAAATTACATTTTTTATTGAATAACTTAATGGTTTGTTGTGTAAATAATTGATACATAAAAAGGTATAAATGGAATTTCAATGGGGACATCATTGTTCCTCTTCACTTATGTAATAGAGATTATTGCATTAACTATTGTCTAGATTCATTGTATTTTGATTGACATATAAACGACAACGATTTAATGTTAATTAACGTTGATATTTTTTAGCAACTAATTGTAATTTGAAAAAATTAATGCAAATAAGTTTGATTAATTGATTGATAAATTAATGACTTAATTTCTTTTGTTAAAACTATTCAAATTTTATCCTAATAATTTGCATGCATTAATGACTTAAAGTTTTCATTTTAAGATATTGATTGAATTAATTTTTAAAATCTAATTCATTAAGGGTAGTATTGTAACTTCATAGGGGGGACACCATAGCTCCCCCCTTGGCTTATATAATAGAGATAATGCAAACTTGGGATTCGTTTGGAAAGCTGCCCCAAACTTGCTATTATTGATGGCAATTATTCCTATCTTCAGACATACAGAAGCATAAGATGTAATTTACCTCAACATATCACCATACTTTAATAAGGAGGATCGGAATAGTGGCTTCAACTTTGCAAAGCGAGGATCTATACCCTTACCATGTCGAGATCTAAAAATACACTTTATCACTTGAGTAGAAGGAATTTCCCACCTAAAATGATGAAAGGCGTGTAATTAGAATAGATTAAAACTCAGAGAAAGATTTCACACACCAACTTTTATATGCTATGACAACACGGATTGCATCAACACAACACCAGGCATCAAGGAAGCAGACATATAAGAACAAATCCAAATTTTTCTTCAAGAAAATGAAGTCATAATAAGAAGCAGCACAGCTTCAGCACATAAAATAAAAGATTTAAACAAGATTTTATAWTAGTAGCTTCATCAATGGTGTGCATAAGTCAAGTTTCATAAAATACAATTGGCTTCAAAATTTTAAGGAAATGATGTGTCTAAAAGAACAAAACGAAGTCATTCACATGCAGGGTTAAACTTCACTAAATACATAAATCCACCCTCAAAACAAACAACAGGGAGTAGGAAAAGGAGACAACAAGAATAAAATAAGGCATAGCTGATAGCTCTATTAAGGAGAGCTAGAAGAAGATGAAAAGTCTACATGATATAACTACGCAGAGGAGACACAGATCTTACACTTCAACCAATCCATTCCCGAGAACAACTGCAAGATAGCCCATTATATGCTTGTTGACAGCCTCGACAGCATTACGAGGCTGCCATTTCACATCCCATGCAACCTTCCCATCATGACCCAGGCAAAAGACAACTCTAGGAAGTACATCATTCTCTATCGTATCACAACCATCCRTRCCCAAATCAGAGAGCTTGTCACCTACAGCATCRCCTTCTAATACCCTATCATCTTTCTGCAAGCCATTTTCTTCAGAACTTTCAAGGAAAGGTCCCTCCCCCTCATCATGTGTTGGCAAACCACTGTTTTCAGCGTCAAGTTTATTGCATACTTTTGACTTGTTTCTTGACCTTCTCCTCAACACTGCAAGTGTGCATTCTGAATCAGCTTCCAGCACTCTTTTACTAGTACGCCTTTTGCCCATTTCTCCAAACGACACGGAGGTATTCAGCAAGTGATCTTCTGTTGGTGAAATGTTTTTACTTTTATCAGGAAACTCAATGGCAGCAGTTTCATCCATTGTTATAGTTCCATTATGAACACCTTTCCTTTTTCTTTCTTTTCCTTTCTTTGGAGCAGGGTCACTTGGTACATTAGTATCCATTAGAGTTGCAGTTAATGCATTTTCTGGAAGCCGAACAGCAAGAGCAGGAATAAACTGACCTTCAGTGTCTTCAAACGAAGTTTTATCTAATGCTTTCTTTTTAGCTTTTCCTCTGGACTTCTTTTGTTTTGTTTCTTCCTTTTGATGTTTTTCTGATTCATTGAGATTTTGAACATCTTCTTTCTCATCATTACAGTGGAGCATTTCTTTTTCACTCACAGGAATAGATATGTCTTGGGGTGAGTGCAAACTTAGCATGGTTTCATCAGCAGAAGAAACCTCCAGTGTCTTTTCTGGAAGATGAACAACAAGAGCTTGAGTGGTCTGACCTTCAGGATCTGTGGCAGGAGCATCCTTCACTGCATTCTTCCTAGGTCTTCCTCTGGGCCTAACAGGTTGATTTACTTCCTTCTTAGAAACCTTTTTCGTTTTATATATCCTCTTTGTGCTCCCAACAGGAGCTTGCTTATCTTCCTTGGTTGTACAGTACAATAAACACCAAATCTGTATCATCCCCCGGCCATTAAGAAGAGCTCCTTGCTTGTGATAAGTTGAATCAGGAGGATGTGCAGCAACAGCAATAAACTAATAGATAAAACAACAATAAGAAAGTGAGCTAGACTATATAAATAACATTGTAAAATACAAAATTTTCATCTAAATCCTACTATTGGTGGCACWTGTAACTCCAAGACAAGCATGCCATGGCTCATGGCTATCCAAAACATTCAATGTATTGGTTCTCCACCCTCCTCACATCTAAGTTATTAGAGAGCAGTTCAGCAGATCAGTAGATTTTACATGTTAACAATGGAGTAGGTTATAGAATGTTAACAATGTCTCGGTTCCCCATCCTCCTCGGATCTAAGTGTTTAGAGAACAGTTCAACACACAGTAGATTTTACAGGTTAACACTAAAGTAGGCTATAGAATGTTCACAATGCTTGGTTCTCCACCCTCCCTGATATTAGGGCTGGAGCAGAGAAGACTATGGCTAAAAGATAAACTATAACCAAGTAAATAAGTATACAGTAATACAGACAGGGATAGCTTTGTGAGAACAGTGGAACAATTTAACACCTAAACCTTCACGAGTTTAGGATGTATGAGAAATGCTTGGTCAAATTTAAAGTATCATTAACATAATGTTCAGCACCGAAAAATATTGAGCCAGAAAAAAAAAAAGACGTGAAAGTAATCTCTACACTTAACAACTAACAAACTTTCTATTAAACTACAACCCATACATCTATAAAATTATCTCCTAAAGAATCCCATAAACAAAAATAAATTCATGCATAGAGAGCACGACACCCCAATTAGTTCATTTCCATGCTGCTTGATTATACAGCATCACCAAAATTTGACCTAAAGCAGCAGTTAGCAATAATATGGAACTTTAGCATGCTAAAAACACCTCAAAGTAATCCCCTGGAAGAAAGATGGAGCCATGGAGGAGGGTAAATTTATAGGTGTAAATGTATAATTTGGAGTACATGGGTTTGCAGAAAGCAGCAGTAAGCAAATGTGTGAAAAGGGAAGCTGGAAAGGAACAAAAAGATGTTCATACAAGGACATGATTTTATACCGTAGCAACACTGATAAGAATAATCMAACAGATATAAAGCCTGTATGTCCAACTAATCCCCCACCTCTTCTTCTACAATCTACATTGCCCCATACAGTGTGATGTAAAGCCAAATGAGAGTCACAGAATGTAAATTAGTACTCTGATGTTCCCTCATAACAGTTTCGAAATTTCTTATCTAGTACAGGCTACAAGAGGAAACAGTTTGCACACCCACACATAATAGTACATCTGCAAAGCTTCACAAGTGCATCCCATGAATTCAATATCAGCGTCTCATGAAACTAAATCATTTCAAATGCATCTCGAGAATTATATTAACATTCGTCAGATTCGTGTCTTCTGATTTTTACTCAATAATTTTCTAACTAATAAGTAACAAAAACACAACCTTGTTATTATTAAATGAAACTCTGAACCAGCTACTCCTCTCAAGGAGTCTCAACCCACTGCTTAATTAAAGTAATAAAGTAATAGCACACTCGCTTCATAAAAATCAGTTTAGACTTYAAATAAACAACAGAACAAATTAGTTTTAAGAAGGAAAATTGCTGACAACGAAAATTTGAGTGAGAGGGACCAGACCAGTACCTCACATTGTGCAGCAGAATTTGATTCTTGATCTATCCTGGGACACCAATCTAGTGACCAAACAAGTCCACCGGCATATAATACAAAATCTTTCCTACAACAAGCATGAATTTAGGAACAACTCTATCATATTTTTWWAAAAAAAGTATCAAGAACATGTATGAACAAGAAAATGAAAAGGCATGACAAAGGAACCAGGCAAATAGGCTATATGAAAAACATGAATTAAAAAACAGAGATAGCTTCAAGTGTTTTTTCGGAATATTACTAAATAAGTAAATATCCAATCAGATTAATATAATATCAAATAATAAAACATTGGTATGGAAGAATATGCAATTTACACAACTAACATAGTTGAATAAAGGATTTTTTGGGGATAAATACCTACGTTTGGGGCGTTTTTGAAAATAAATACCTAGTTTCAGATTTATTTTACTTACATAAATACCTAGTTTCGATGAAATGTTTAAAAATCAGTACCTAGTAACAGAACCGCTTGATGGAAATTACCAAATTGCCCTTTTCTTTTCTTTTCTTTTTTTTACCTTAAAACTCTCTTTTCTCTCTCTCATACCACGACATCCATCTCTCCTCCTCTGAAACCAATAACTTAACACCATCAACATCATCATCATCAACATCATCATCATCATCATCATCAACCCTCATCATCAACAACAACATCATCATCATCAACACCATCAACATCATCATCATCATCATCATCAACCCTCATCATCAACAACAACATCATCATCATCAACACCATCAACATCATCATCATCATCAACATCATTACCGTCGCTATCGCTTCCCTCCTCTCACCTTCGTCGTCGTCGCCTCCCTCCTCTCACCTTCGTCGTCGTCGCCTCCCTCCTTTCGCCTTCGTCACCGTCAACAGCAGCCCTCATCAACAACTTCATTTTCGGTTTTTTTGGTTTAATTTTTGATTTTTTTGGTATAATTTTCCATTTATTTAAGTTTAATTTTTCGATTTTTTTGGGTTTAATTTTTCGATTTTACTGGATTTAATTTTTTGGGTTTTTTGGGTTTAATTTTTCGATTTTACAAGGTTTAATTTTTTGGGTTTAATTTTTCGATTTTTTGGGGTTTCGGGGTTTAACTTTTCGTTTTTTGGGGGTGGCAGTGGCGGTGGATGTGGTTTGATGGGTGGTGGTGGCGGTGGATGTAGTAATGTTATTGAGTATTGACTAGTGAGTTTAATGGTTTGTGTCTTTGTGTAGCTGAGATTGTAGTAATGTTTTGAATCTCATTTGTGTGTTTGCATTCACAATTGATGATTGCAAATTTCGATTAATGTTGTATGATGATTATAGGATTTGTAGCAACTTGTTATGTAGATCTGCATGTGTTGACAAAATAATTTCGATTATTGGTTGCTTGTTTGTTGTTTTGGGGAAATTTGATTAGTTGCGGAATGTAAGTCAGAATCTGCGGATGAGACTGTTGTTGAATCCACGACAGTGATCTTGGAATTGTGAATGATGGTGAGCAGAGTATGGAGGTTGGAGGAAGAAGGAGAGGGGCACGTGAGGGACATGTGAGGAAGAGAGTAATGGGCAGCTGTGGGACCCACACAACTTTACACCTCTGTTAAGTTTTGACGGAAATATGCAACTAAATACCAATTTTTAAACTTTCTGGCAAAACTAGGTATTTAAGTAAAATAAACTGCAAACTAGGTATTTATTTTAAAAAAAACGCCCCAAACCTAGGTATTTATCCCCAAAAAATCCTTGAATAAAACATGATTGTGGGTAATATATCTTGCATGAGATAATTGAAATTCTAATTTGGGAATTGGGAGATTAGCACCTCACATCACATCACCTTGCCCTGACTCTCACCTCCTGCCAAGGCTCCGAAATCTTAAATGCCTTAGTGCACTTCATGCTTTTTATAAGATACTCACCATATTTTCTATCATCAGACTTCACTTAAACTAACATACTCGCCAAATTTGAAAGAAAAAATATTTGTCATAAACTAGGAAGTTAAAGCTAACTGTATTTTGAAATTCACGACTACAGTCCAAAAACCACAGCCAATATGAAACTTGCCAAAGTGATACCACAAAGGTCYAGAAGCATGTAGCCTCGCTCCCTCAGTGAGGGTCAAGATAAAAGTTTATTTCAAGACAAGCAAAGGCTAGATAAGACAGAATACCTGGAATCATTAGAAGACGACGTATTGGACTCTTTTTCGGCCTGAAACGCAAGGATTAGGAGAGGCATCAGGACATAAACAAGTCATCGAAGTTGCGAACTAAAACATAAACTAACATTATTGACAATGCAGTGAGCAAATCAATACCCAGGATATCGACTAGATTACCTCCGTAACACACTTAGGCACCTTAGCAGAAGAGAATTGCGATAAAGTTATCTCATTTTGAGCTTCAGTCTCACTAGGAGATCCTGTTTCAGAAACAAACCGTATTGTTCTTGGTCTGTAATTGAAATATCTCCACTCGCTGCATGCACAAATACAGTTAAACAGAACCTCATTTGAGCATGTAAATACAAATCGAAACTATCACATTCTACAATACTACCACATCCTAATATGTATTGTCTGACTTCAAAGCACAAAATTTGTGCAGGATAATCTATTTTGCTCTGACTCAACATTTCACCTCAAGTACTCGTGTCAAATGCACGTCGAAACTATGTGTCACCGAGATTCCTCGGTCACATTCTACAATACTCTACATCCTAATATGTAATATCTGATTTCAAAGCACAAAAATTGTGCAGGATAAACTGTTTCACTCCACTCTTCATTTCACCTCAAGTACTCGTGACGAGTGATGATTACCGGACAATTACACATTAATATGACACTACATCAATTTACACAAATTATCAAAAATATACATCTATGCATAACATAATCAAAAAAATTCAATACACAACCAAAAATTAGATGAACTATCTTCAAAATTTGAAAGATTTGGAAGCAAATAAGATAGCATTACCTCAGAAAAGTGATCGAAGACGCAATGCGTTCAATCTCTTCGTCAAACAAACCGCCATGTTCTTCTTCGCCACAAAGCTTATAAATTCTATTCATTTCCCTAAAATGATTCTCAACGGAATAATCGAACATCGAAACCCTAATTTCCGAACCATCATCATTGCTAGCAGCAGTTGCATTATTCTTAGCGGTAGTAGTAGTAGTAGTATCTTCAGTCAATGGTACAGCAGAATTTTGAGATTCTGCTTCTTTTCTAGGCTTTCTCACGCTTGGATTCTTCTTTCTCTTCTTCTTTTCGTCATTATCGATTGATGTTTTGTGGATGTTCTCAACCTCCATTGTTGCTTCTTCTCGAGGTTTAAGGGTTYGGCGGAATTTGGTGGCGCGTGAAGTCAAACGCTGCTGTGTTGCGGTGGTGGAATCTGCGAGATGTTGGGGGATGAGTGTTTAAGTTCAGTTGAGTGACTCGAGTCTGTTCTACGATGAGGTCAGGGGTTCGAACCAAACAAACTCACAAGATATCTATTACTATATTTAATAACAGGGTTCTTGCAAACAATRATGACACATGGCAGTTCCACACTATTTTCATTTAATTAATTTTTTTTAAAATACCATTTATTCGATGAACAGATGCCATATGCTAATATGGGAATAGGTAGTTTTAAAGGGAAATAATAATAATAATAAATAAATAATAATAAAAAATATTAACATAGTAATTACAAAATCAGTTAAATTCCCATCCAGAAAATGTGTTATTCTTTGTTTGTTGTAGTTTATTATTATATTTCATTGTTGGTCTTCCAAATTCAGCCCTAATATCATAAATAATTCTGCCCCAAAATCACCCAAAACCAAACAACAATATAGAACCTCCCAACAATAGAGAAATTGAAACAAAACTCATAATAAATCCAAAAAAAAAAATCCAGCAAAATAATCCAAACAAAAAAAAGCTGGAAAATTGGAACAACATTATAAAATGGGGAAGAAAGAGGAGAGAGAAGAAAATACCTCAAAAAGCGAAACCCTAAGAATGATAAAGATCGAGCAACCATACAGCCATGCAATGCAACAATACCAGCAGCAGCGCAACACCAGAGACGCCGTCCGTCGAGTGAGTGGGACCACGCCGATCAGAAGCGGATAGGAGAGAGAAAGGGGTTTGGATGTTAATTGTGATTTTTTTGGTTACAGTAGACTACTCCGTATAGATTTTATGTATTGGGCTTCTTATTGTTTGGCCCAAAAGGTAACATATCAAAAAAAAAAAAAAAAAAAAAAAAATCTCTAAACGTGTTACTGTATATGGTTGAGATGTCCGACCCGAACCTGGCCCGTTAATTTAACGGGCTGATCGTGTTATTCTCTTTCTAGAAACTCCGCGTGTTCAACGATTAATGTTTTAAATCGATGTTAAAATTGTGGAAATTTCCTACTATGCCCTTGAGATTATGCTTAATAGTTAATAGTTGATTTATCTTGAGATTTTAAATTACCGCCCATATACTTCTGAGATTAGGGGTTATAACTCAATTACCCTTATGACTAATGATCGTTAAGTTCCGTTAATTTAACTTTATTGTTTCTTTTTAAATTTTTAACAAAAAGAAAACTTTATTAATTACTTATTCTTGCTTTTGTTTCCTCCACCCTTCTCCCTCCTTCATGGCTACATTTTTCTCTTCTTTATTTTAAACATCAACAAAAAATTAGACAACGACAACAATAATTTCGAACAAAAATAACAACAAATTTGCCAAACAACAAAAAATTCGACTTTGAACGAGTCGAGTTTAAACAACAACAAGAACAACAATTTGTTCAAATCCAAATTTGAACAAGTAAAAAACAACAACAATTGAATCTGGTTTAGTCGAATTAGTATCAAGAACAATACGAATTAATGTTAGTTTTCTATTTCCTGCTTGTGGGTGATGGTTCATGGGTTGGCACTATGAGCCGTGTGTCACGGGTCGCGTGGGTGTGTGGTCGTGGGTTATGTGTGTTCGTGTGTTCGAAACTAGGCTGAGTCGTGGTGGTGGTTGTGGGTTCGAGGAATGTGTGTATTCGTTTGCTTGCAATATAAGATATTCGAACACAAAAGCTCCATTTTTCCCGATTATTTCGTCTTTTTCTTTTGCGTATTGTCATTTGTTATTATTGATGAAATTCGAATTTCTCAAATTTAATTATTTAGTTGTCGTTCGAATTTGTCTAGTGTTCTTGTTTATTGTTTGAAGTTGTGACTCCAGTTCAAATTAATTGTTTTTGTGTTTGAATTGTGTAGTTCAAATTTGTGGTGTTGTTGTTGAGGGCTTGAGGACATTGAATAAGGCAGAAAATAAGAATGGAGGAGAGAGAAAGAGCAAGTAAGAAAAGTGAAACGATGAATTAGTTTAATTTTACTTTAATTTTTTAATTAGTTTTAAGTGGTTAATATTTAATTAGTTAGCTTTAATGGTTGAAATGGATGAAATCCTAACGGAACCCTAGCGTTCGTTAGTATTAAGTATTTCAACTACTAACCACTAACCTCAAGGGTACATGAATTAACTCGAAAACCTCAGCGTGGTACATCAGCTATTAGCGCTAACCTTTGGGGTATTTGGGGACATTTCC